>JAOTQE010059271.1:0-31495 GCA_025631205.1 Nesometra sesokonis | reverse complement strand
TGAATAGGGTGGCTAGCCCCCCCCCCCCCCTCCCCACCTTCATTCTCAGAAAAAAATAAAATAAGTGGAAAAATAAAATGAGAAAAAATTGCAGAACACTGACATTATTAAGGCCAGAGACCTCTATAAAGTGCCCAAACAGTTTCATTTTTAAAAATATTCTTCATATTTTCGGATTGGGGACATCCCCTCATATATCATAACTCTCGCTCGGTGATACGCATCTTACCAGCCACCCCTCTTTTCCAAATCCTAGATCCGCCACTGCCAATGTTCAAGGTAGTTAGCTAATATTAGGTATACTGTATGTCCACATGGAATTTCATATTCAGGGCTTATACTGTACTAATATGCCCACAATACAAATTGTGATTCTC
Source organism: Nesometra sesokonis (assembly GCA_025631205.1). Classification (NCBI taxonomy): domain Eukaryota; kingdom Metazoa; phylum Echinodermata; class Crinoidea; order Comatulida; family Antedonidae; genus Nesometra; species Nesometra sesokonis. The sequence goes on along the minus strand of JAOTQE010059271.1, from coordinate 31,118 downwards.
TGTTCAATGTTAGTGGGCTTATCCCGTGGTCAGTATGATAAATTCTCTTTTTTAAACATGGTAAACATGACTTAATATGTTAAGTTTATATCAAAATTTTGATATAATATATATTTAGATATTTTGTAATAAAAACAGGAACAAATATTAAATATTACAGTTGTGGGACAACATGCTGAAACAATTAAAAAGGAAAACAAAGTTACATTAGAGTTACACACCTGCTGCATGTCTCCCTATTATCAAATCAAATTAAATCAAATTTATTTTTTCAGATGAAGCATAAAAAAACATAACAGACATGATAATTATTAAAACAAAATTACAACTTACTAGGATAATACATTCTTAATTGAGAATAATGCAACAAAGGAAAGGAAGATCAGTAAACCATAGTGGTTTTTTTGTTTGACCCACCATGTTAACTACAGGAAAGAAAAAATAATGATTGAGATATAATATGTATTTATAAAAAACTAAATAAATAAATAACAAGAAAAAGAAAAAATATGTATATATCCACGACAGCGCGCACCCCGTCGCCCGGAGCATACACTACACATACTTATTAGTTGACTAGTGGACCTTTCGGGTCGGCAAAACATAGTTGCAAAATGGGGAAAATAACTTTTATTTTGCTTGTGAAAATCATCAAAACCGGAACTGAGAAGGTGCACACGTTCGACTAAGGTATTTTCTTTATTTGCTTCTTGTTATCATACCTACTCCGTTATAAGCTCATCCACTCTGAACTTGAAATCGTGTACTTTTTGTAGTGGGTTTTTTTTCTGAAGACCTAAAAATATTTTTTTTTTTAATGTTGTTGAGCTGTCAAATGCATAGTTATGCCTTGAAAAATGATAGATTTTGTTTCCTAATCTATTACTGTTACTTAGATCTTCAGAATTAGTGAGTTGCATCCATTTACTTAAATCAATGCTCAATTTATAATATAATATTAATGCAGTTGTTTATCATATAGTTTAGCATATATAGTTTGCTTAGTAAATTTTAGTTTTATTGTAATGCTACGCCTTTCAATGTTTTTTTAATCTAATATAATACCTGTCTTTCATGTCTCAATTTGGTTGTATTTATAATTGTTTCTGTCAAATTTTCTTAATTCAATAGCATTTATGACAAATGTTTAATTTTCTTCGTCTTTAGAGATGCTTTTCACTTGTTCTTATATCATTCAAATAGTGTCTATCTGTAAAAAAGCTCTTACCGAGTTTGTCAAGTAAACCCTTCTGGTTATACCTTGTTGATTGTAAAATCCCTAACGAATTGTTGTTTCCGACAGCTTGGATGTTGAGCTGTTCCAAGCCTTGTCCGTATCGTTCAACACAAGCGCATAGGGCACAGATCAAATACATCACGTAGCAGTCATTTATACATTCGGCCTTCGGCAGTCAAAAATTATGGCAATATTCTGAATTTATTAACTATTTTTAATACCAAATATTAAAAACATCTTGGTCCATTAAAAATAGCAAGATTAATGACTGAATTAGTAGCCCGGCCTAATTTTTATGGTATATATATTGTTATCGTTAATTTTCATTCACAATATAAGTTTATATAATGTAAATATAAATGATTTTGATTTGCTGTACCCATACAGCATTCATAAATGTGTATATTAAGTTTTAGAGAACTTTTTAATAACATATCATATCAGTTACACTTTCAAACTAAAATATTATGACAAGGTTATTAAACCTATGATCGCTATTAATTACCTCCCCAATTTAATTTCATATCGTATTATAATACGTGAAACACGAGCGTATTTTATTTTTGCCCGTGGATTGCCGTACATATTGTAATGTTCGGTTTGTAGGTCACTTGATTGTAATATGTGACGTTTATTGAGAAATTCTTATTAGAATATTACTGATACATATGTGTTTTTTTGTTTGTCATGTGCAATATTATACAGTATGATATGAATCATTTAATACGCCATATTGAGGACCTTCACTTAGTTTTTGAAGGACATTCAGTTGGTGATATGTAGATGACATGCTTAAAACAAATATTTGAATTATCTCTCAACAGATCCACCATCCTGAACATGCGTACAGAATGATATAAAGTGATTCGTATAATTAAATTAGTGCGCCTGTTTCACAAATTAATATTAAATAATTTTAGGCAAAAATTTATTGATCAATTGATATAAATATAGAAGTAATAATTTTTGTCCTGTTTTGGGTCATAACTTACATAGTTCAGAATAAAACTTCCTGAAATAAATAAGAACATGCAATAACTTGCAATCAATCTCAGGTGGATCTGGCCAAATACGGCAATCTAAAATTATCTTGTATTCCATAAATTCGTAATATCTAGCTGAGTCTTATTATGGTCGGCCTCTATGGTGTGAAGGTATTGTATAATATAGCATTCTGTCGTGCTGTATGGTTAAACTTGTGAAAGCCATAGTAAAATAGATCCATCTTTAAAAGTCAGTTAGCAGTCACTCCGGGATAGTCACTTGAATATTAGCCATACAGAGAGTTGCAGCAGCCCCTTCAAGACAAGAGACTCTTGCGCAACATATTTTAACCAGAGCCATGCTAAGCCTGTGATTTTTAAGAGACTCATGATGATGACATAATTTATGTTGAAATATTGAATTCTGTCATGATGGCATGTATCTCATTGCTTGGAGTATGCATTATACTTTCTTACATGAAGTTGATTTGTGGACCTTTCGGATTTACAGATTAAGTTATTAGAAAGACAATCGACCCACACTGACAGTGACATTTCTCTCCTTTTTAAGTTACCAATGAATCCGCATCCCAACACAATGACATCAGGCTCAGATCCAAGGGGGTGGGGGAACTGACCCAGGCCCCCTAACCCCCTTTTGACTTGGACAAATACTATAAAATCATTGTTTGCAATAAACAGTCTGTCAAATTGCCTCTCAGATACCCAGAAACCGCATCTTGTTTTAAACAACACCAAATTTAGCACCGGGCCCCCTCTATAGGGCATCGGGCCGCCCCCCTCTATCCAGCTCTGCTGGATCCGCACTTGGACATCATGCACACAAATATAACAACCGTGATAGAACAGAGAAAAAAACGTACCCATCTATTTTGTGATGTTATACTTTCGCTTTCTTGTTAACATTTCAATGAGTTTAATAGTATCTATTTTGTGATTTTATGTTTAAGTCAGAATGGCTCAGGTACTTTTTTTTTCCAACAGTCTATGGCTTTGTCGAAGGGTGAGTTGGCTTCAGGCCCACTTCATCATCTCGTTCAATTTACTTGGTGAATGCATTTTACTTGGTGAACTCATTACATAGTTCCACACATTATAGTACATTACCTTCACAAAGGTAAGACCTAAAAGTTTTTGTCTTTACAAAAGCTCTAGTACGTAGTTCACCAAAAATGTGACCTCTTATGTATTTTATTGTCCATAATGCAAACATAACATGTTTCAACGAGGCTATTTCCCGCATTGTGCAGGGGCGGATCAAGCGGAGCTAGAAAGAGGGGGCCCAATGCCAAGTTGGACAAACCCAGGTATGAGGTTTTAACAGGAAAATGATAAAAATAGGCGTGGTTCCAGGGCCCGCCTAGGGCCCGGAAAAATTTTTCTCTACAGGTGCTCTCTAGTACACTTTTTGCACCCCAAATTTGTGCAAAAAATATATTTTTTGGTTTCAAAAGGGGGGTCCAGGTTCGTTGGGCCCCCCTTGGATCCGTGCCTGTTGTGCTACTAATTAAGCCATGCTTCTATATTTTTTTTTTACTAGATTATGCATGAAGAGGTTCAATATGGCGTAAGAACTCCATGCATTGTTAGTTTCTAACCATGGACCATATTTTAATTGTATCAAAGCCTGAAAAATGGCATGATGGAATTTAATTACAGGGCCACTTTTAAAACAATTTTCGATACATCTGGGGTATTTAAACATGACCTGCTGAGACGTGTAGAGTGAGTGAGGTTCGAACTCCTAATCTCAAAAATGAAACTCCAATAATGCAAGCTGCACCATTACCAAGGTATTGACAGGGTATTCATTCAAATGTACTATTGCAGAATAAAGTTACTAATGCACAGTAAGAAAAAACTATTCAGTAATTTAATAGGAAAAAATGTATTGTGTGGAAATGTTGTTAGGCCTTGAATTGGATTGACTCATGCTTGGCGCCTGTTGTCAACGGATTGAGGCGACACAAATCAAAGGTGGCCAATGACAGCTAATTTTGTGCATATCTTACTAAGTGTCATTGAGTGTAGGGCCTTCCTAGTTCTAGGAGGGTAGAAAAGTAGGACGTAGTTAAAGTGAAATGGAGAATGTAAATCAGGGGTGGATCCAGGATCGTGTGAAAGAGGGGGGATGCAAAATTTTTTGCCCGTTGGGCGTGTCCAGGGTTTCAAATTTAACAAGCAATAAAACAGTTATTTGCGTGTATTTCGACTATCTTATGCTGTTAGTTCTGCAATGTATCCCATTTTTGGGGGAAAATTTTAGAGGCAGTGCATGTAATATAAGGGGGGAATGCAACATGTATTTTTTGATGATATTAGAGGGACCGTACCCCCCCCCCTCCCTAAATCCGCCTCTATAAAAAATGGACCGTAAACACAGTGTTGTATAAAACAATCAATATTTTTTTCTTGCAACAGAATATTTGATTTAAAGAAACCTGGGATGTGCTATTCACTTGGCTCCGCCTCGTTGAATAGAATATCCCATGTTTCACCTCATCAAATATTTGTACCATCAGACTATATAAAATATATATTTTACAATAAGTAATGATTCTGTAAAACAGGTTAAATATCTTGGTTTTTTTTAATTTTTAGATTCACCTCAGATCATGGGGACCAATCAAGTGTTAATAAACGTAATGTTTATTCGGCAAACTTACGAAAAGTACAACTATTCTTGCCAGCAGTTGTCATATAAAGTTGAAAGTTTAACCCAAAAACATACTTGAAGCAAATAGATTTACTGACATACAATCCAACCTAATAGAACCTGTTCTGACTATTAAACATTGCCTTTCTTAATGGACTAATGTGCATCATATTAACTAGAGTAGTAAGTACTGCTTACAGAGGTGAATTGGATGGCGTATGTATTCATTACTAAAATGACAGTTCAAAGAAATCAGAGAGTTGTCAACTCAAATCAATCCAGTTGAACTTGTACCCAGATAACCTCCTTTGCAAATAGACAAAAATTACATTCACCTGCATTTCATGACATTACATACACAAATGATTTAACATCTGAACAAGACAGTCACTTAGCTTGCAACCCTCACTTGTGTTAAATTTTAAATAATGACTTGTAAATTAAAAGTTCAAATTACAAACGGGCATAAAAGGTACGTTGTTAATCTTGAAAATCCTCTATACACTTTTCAAGGCCTCTAAGCACTTCACAATTAATATACCCATTCATTGGAACAAATGCCTATACAGTTGAACCTCTCATAAACGGACACCCTGGGGTCCGGGAAAAGTGTCCGCTTATGGGAGGTGTCCAGAGTTTGGCTGATGGTAAAATAACGTATACATGCTTATGTCCCACATTTCACGCCTCAACACAAATGGCCTCACAAATTTTTAAACACCACATTCTATATTTTATTAAATATTGTTTTTTATTTATAAGATGATTTATTCAGTAATATTACAGTATGCCTATAAGGATTTTGTACAGAAATTTGTATTTGGTGTACAGAAAAATCACTAAATGTCCGCTCATGATAGATAAATTAACATATAAAAAAATCAAAATTTTAAGACAAATAGAGTCCGCAGCTGCTTACAAGTGATACCAAATGCACTGATTATATAAGGAAGAACAAACGGGTCTTTGAATAGTGTCCGTTATGGGAAGTGTCCACTTACGACAGGTGTCTACAACCATAAAACACAATCCATTCCACACTTTTGCAGTTGTAATCAGCAAATATGGTATTTGTACCTTCCAGGTACCTATTTATACTCCTGGGTTGAGAGAGGCAATATGGTTAAAGTGTCATGCCTAAGTACATAAACAACCAACCAGAGTGAGCCTCAAATTTCCGAAAACTCATGATTTGAAGTCTGAAACGTAACCGTTGCGCTATCTAAGGACCTTAATTTTAGAATCAGACTAATCATCTGGATCAGTACAAAACCTATGGAAAACTTTACCATGGTTGGTCTCGGCATTGTGTGAAAATTTGAAGTACCTTGGCTTAAGATGTTTACTGGAGTAGACACACTTTGATACAGAAAATAACGCAATGTTACCATAACCATGCCGACATTATTACATGTCTAAAACCTTTCTCAATGAAGGTAAAATTTCGGTTTATGATAGTTTCCTGTTTGAAAGGGTCCATTGGAATGACATAAATTTGGCAGTCTTACTTAAAGGAGGGGCCGTTTTTACAAATATTTCCAACTTTGATCTTTGTTTAGCTCTGCCTCACCACATAAGGTGGCATTAATCCAGCCTAAACCAGTAACCATAATATAATGGTAAATGTCTGGAGTCTGAGATGGTCTAACGAATGCCAGCACTGTGTGTGGAAAGTACTCTTTCACAATAAAGCAGGCATTCATGAATTAACTGCAATATTTCTGTTGTACAGTGTGAAAGGGGTTATACAGACATACGAACTCATTGCACTGCCTTCTCCCTGATCTGTGAGAGTAATAATATATTGATTTCAATTAGTTTTATTTTTTATCAATTGGATGATGTATGCATTCATTAGTGATATGATTATTTAAATCAATCAGATAGATGGAATGTATTTTTTTTCAAATACAGAAAAAATCATCCACATGGATTCCATGAGATTATGCAAATTACTTTAGATCTGAATAATTTTTAATCTGGATAAATGAGTTTTATTTTATCAATTGGATAGCGTATGTATTCATACTAAGATCAAAGAATTCAGAAAGGTGTCAATCACTATGCAAATAGAAAAAAGATATCCACCTGGATTCCATAAGATTTGAATATGCAAATTACTTCATATATGAATATATTTTGGATTATAAGGTTTCATTTTATATCATTTGGATGACGTATATATTCAATACAGAAATGACAGTGAAAAGAAATCAGAGAGTTGTCAACTCAAATTATTGAAGTTGAACTTGTACCCAGATAACCTCCTTTATAAATAGACAAAAATTACATTCACCTGCATTTTAATACACAAATGATTTTGGAAAAATTTATTGATTTCATTTTTTTGTCATTTGGATGACGTATATATTCATTACTGAAATGACCATCTATTTAAAGCAAGCAGAGAGATTTCAATTTCTTTACAAATACAAAACAAGTCGATCCGACAATAAGACGCGGAAAGCTGCGCACAGTATAGATAAAAGAAAGTTAATAGTTAAAACCTTTGTACATGCGTTCAAGAATTAGACTATAATATTATTATTTGAAGTGTAAAATACAATTACATTTAAAGTTATTAGGCCTAAGCTAGCACAACTGTAGTCGGTCACCAACTGTTCTTGGACTAGCCAGCAAAACCAGGCTAGTAGCCCTATTCTCCAACCGCCTAATATATACAAGGTGATTGAAGTGCAGCTACTGATCAAAAGCTATACAAGCAAGATCAGCGACCATATGAAGCGATTCTGCGTCGAGCTTGCTTTTATATCATTAACGTCACCTGCTATTCAAGTTTCACATTCCTGGGACTACGCCTAAGGTGAAAGTCACCGAGCGTAGTAGCCTGAGGTGTTATTCGCAATTTGCATAAATCCTACAGTTAAAAATAAAGTATTGTATACAGTTTTAACAGCGAAGTAAGCATTTACAAGTGTTTTTATAACGATATTTTATTTCAGTTTTAATGTTAACATATTACCAGTTGATAATTGTTTCATATTTCGTAGATATTTAAAGTGACACCCATACAATGCTGGTTATTAGAAGTTATATATTGAAAGAACAAAACGCAAATAGTCTCAAACGTCTGTGACAAGACCGACAGACAGACAAGTGGACAGACAGACAGACATTTTTGAAAAGCTGTTTATAGAGACGCTTTCCGCGTCTAAAAATACATCTTCATGGATTACAATAGATTACACAGGTATATGCAAATTGTCTTAGATTTGAATATTGGATTTCAATAAGTGATAGTTTCATTTTTATCAATTCGATGACATTTGTATTCATACTGAAATGATCATTCAAAGAGATCAGAAATATTTCAGTCTCTTGGCAAGTAGAAAAAAAATGATATTCACCTGGATTCCATAAGATTTTATATGGAAATTAATTTAGATCTGAATGTGTTTACAGTATTTGAATAAAATATAATATTTTGTATTTATCAATTGCATCAAAAAAGTCTGAAATGTGTTAACTAAAAATTAAAAAAAACTATATGTACCTGGGTTCTAAAAGATTATATATGCAAGTTATATTAGATTTCAATTATATATTTATTTGAATAAAATTATATAACTTTATCTATTCTTAATTGGATGCCATTATGTATCCATACTAAAGTCAAAGAAGTAAGAAAGGTGTCAATAGCTTTGTAAAATATAAATTAAAAGAAAAACATATATTAAAAAAAGATATCCACCTGGATTCCATATGGTTAATATGCAAATTAATATTTTATGTGTAGCAAAGTAGCCCTACAGGTTCATAATATAATTTCAGTAGGTCTGCTTTAATTAAATAACCTAATAAAATTAACTCAACATTAAACCAGTACTTTTATCTTTATTTTTTTATTTTATTAAATATCATGTAGCAGCTGAAGCTGAATTGTATTATTATTTAAAAACTCCCGTATAAATTAAAACATAATGCCATAAGATTAAGAATATAAAAACAGGTTGATGAAAGATATAGTGATCAAATTATTTACATGCCATATATAAATTAAGTTTGCAATTGTATTTCTTACTAAAATGACAGTTACAAAAACTTAAAAAGTTTGAAAGTTGAACCCAGATAACCTTATTTGCAAATAGAAAAATATGACATTCATCACCATTAAATTACACGTTTAGCAACAAGGACATCCCAATACATTATGGGAGGGATTTTTATCCCATTTTGTGCTTTTGTTTAGAAAGTGCAAAGTATGTATAAGCCACCTGTATTCCAGTATCAATGATTTTGCATATGCAAAGTTATTAACATACAAATGTGTACATAAAACTTCTGTAATTTAAAAATAAAAAGAGTTTATCAACAAGGACATTCCAATATATTATGGGGGATTTTTTATGCCCTCTTTTCCCTTAAATTGATTATTTTGTTTAGAAAGTACAAAGTATAAGCCACCTGTATTCTGTATCAATGATTTTGCATATGCAAATTTATTAACATAAAAATGTTGTGTATATAAAACTTCTGTAATTTAAAAATAAAATGCTAAAGAGTTTTCTGAATGATTTAGCCAGGTGCATCTTGAAACTTCTTAATATATATCCTCAGAGGGTTGATAACCTATTATCTTATACAGGCGCGGATCCAAGGGGGGGCGCAGAGGGGCGCGCGCCCCCTATTATCGTCAAAACGTAGTTGCGCGCCCCCCCCCTTTTTTTTTTGGTGCGCCGGTTGCAAAATTCACAAGAAAAACCAAAGTACGGTAAAAATAGTGGACCGGAGCACCAAGATGGGGAAATAACCGTTTTTTTTTTTTTTTTTTTTTTTTTGCTCGTCAGACAAAAGTGGCACACCACGGCCACCTGGACTGGGAAAGTGCGCTTCCCCCTTTCGGCGGATCCTGGAGCCGCGCCTGTTATACCTTGGTACCATCCATAATGTATTTAAAAAAAGTCTGAATTCCATATATTTAATTTGCATATGTAGATAAATTGACCTGAACAGTATCAAATTCACTTAAGTTTTCAATATTCAGCTTGTGCATTCTACCTTACTTTCTCTAAAAATGTATATTTACAATATGTTGTACGATGATAGAGCATTTGCAAATTGGCCCGTCAATTGCGCATTCATCTCTTGAGCTCAAAGCTGCCCGCCATCATACCGAATCATCTACGCCCCGGGGACCGTTCAATCAATCTATCAATGTTGTGAAAATATATCACAATCAGATTTATATACCGTATATATATACATTCAACATTTGCACAAGAAAATCTCCTTTGTCCCATAATGTCATTATTTTTATGAATGTATTTTTAATTTGTGGGATAAATGAAAGATATTTTTTACTTCAAAAGTTCATTTGGAAAGGGTTTTTTTTTAATCGGTTAAATTTTGTTTTGCCATACATAGCTTGCAGTAAGTCCACTACCCTTCAAAAACTATATGACACACATTTTAAAATGGTTTATATTAGTTTTAAAATGTCTTTCATATTGTTATCATTCACATGTTCTTTCTGTTTAAATATATATACTAAATTGTATTAGTTATCGATAAAAACCAATAGCAGTAACTACTACTTTAAAATGCCGAGAGGCCAAATTAATCAATGTCTTATGACATTGGAAGTGACCATTATTACCCTATACACTGTTCGCAAATGATTCATGTGTGTAGTATACAAATATATACCGAGATGAAAAGCTCTGGTTAAAACTATGGGTCCCAAAGTGACTGCAAATAGTACTTTTTTAGTCACTGAGAGACCCATAGTTTTAATCCAGAGCCTCTCATTTCACTATATATTTTGTTTTATATACTGGATTCATACTTTTTTTGATTGGTTTCGACCCTGTGTATTGGCACCAATGAGAGTTCAGTGCAGCGCTGAACACTGCGCGGTACCAGTGCTGGGTCACATGAGATAGCGGCATCTGGTGTTGAAATTAGGACAGAATCCGTAAATAGTCTTTTACTATTTACAGATCCGTAAATAGTACTTTGATGGTTTGATTATGTTTGACCATGTGACATGCTTTTAACCAATCAATGAGCAAGGATAAATCAGTCTAGTATATAATTTAGTCTTTTTCCATTATGAGAACTAGATGCATGTGTTATAGTAGTATCGATGTTATAAGACACCAGCAGCTTCACCTTTCGCATTTTTACATTTTAGACTAGAATTAAAATGACTTTAAAAATGATCTTTAAACTATGATAAAAATTTGTTTATTTTGAGCAGGCGCGGATTTAGGTAGGGGGCAAAGCTGGCAAAACGTAGTTGCCCCACCCTTATATTGGGAGTGCTGGGTGTACAGAGCCACCGGAGCCAGTCCTGCAGGTCCAGCTTTCGCCGGACCACTTTTTGGCCAATACAAAAAAAAATAAAAAATTAACAAAAATAATAAAATAAAATAATAAATAAATAGATAAATAAAAATTAAAACCATCATCAATTAACAAGACAAGAAATCTCATAAGTTGAGTTTATCTTTAAAAATAATTCGTAATTATTGTCGTCAATCACACAAAAACTTTCTGTGGAGGTGCCATTTCCGAGCATGTAGAGACCTTAAATTTTAAAATTTTCTTACCTCAGCCCCACCATATTTGACTCTCTAGTCGGACCACTTCAAAATTGCTTCCGGCGGCTCTGGTGTACAATTGTTCCCAATGGTATAAATGCACATAAATTTGAGCGAATAGGATACCAGAACACGAGAAATCGGCAAGTAACCTTTTTTTTTGCTCGTCAGAACAAAACTGGAAACCACACCCACCCGCACCTGGAAAAGTGATCCCCCCCTTCCTTTCGTCAGATCCTTGATCCGCCCCTGCTATGAAAGGTGGATTTATATAAAATAATTATACCATAACATGCTTAAAAATGTTCGTAAAATATCAATACCATTCCGTCTTTAAAACGTTTGCAGTTATGCTTACCTCTTACTTTTGATTTTGATGTTTGCAACTGGACCATTCTGGAAAGCAGCTATGTTCCTGAAACTAATCCATTAATATGTCTATGATTCATAAAGAAGATTTTTATTCCATTCATTTTAACTTTATTATTTGAATATTTGTGATTTTTTTGTTGACTTTATTTACAACATATAGTTGTTTTAAAGTACTGTAGTGATTTTGACATAAAAAATTATACCAAAATCTCAATGAACTTGCAAAAAAACAAATTATTATGAATTTTATTTTTTGATTTTCGCTTAAATTGAAAACGGAAATCAACTGGCCTATATAACTACTACCAATCTTTAATCATCGATTGTGATTTTCCAACTAAAGTTCATTTTTTTATTGCTAGTAATCATTTTGGATGCTTTTTTCAATCAAGGAGGTTGCCCCGATGACCTGAATGTCGCACTGCGTTCAGTTCAATAAGGTTGAGTCAACTAAACATTTTTGCATTACTTAGGGAAAAAACTATTAGTGCTCTTTTGGAAGTAAATTAGACTGACAAATTGTTTCTCACCCCTGTTAAGTATTTCTTTCTATTCATATACCCCAGCTGTAATTTGTATTCTGATATGACCTGTCCTTGATTCACCTTGAATTGGTGTTATAATAGCTAATATATTTGTCGTACCGTAATTGTGGTTAGAATTTTACAATCAAATCTGCATCCCCCTTCCTGGTTTCAATAGAGTAAAGAAAGATGAAGATTTCCCTGCTATGCATTTAATAGAGGTATAGTTTTTTCCACAATACCAATAAAATCAATAATTATACTTAAATTGAATTTTACAAATGCCCATGATATGTAGGCCTATTGATGAATAATATTTAATGTTTAATTTCAAGGAGTTTATAAATAAATTGTAATTTATTTTCACAATGACATCATAACAAAAAGAAAATAATTGAGAAGTCAGAATAATTTTTACATCAATTTAGATGGGTTTTCCAACAAACAATATTTCCTAAATATTGCAAATAAAGAGTGCTACTAGATGTCTCCATGAAGATGACTCTTGACCCATTACTAGTAATAGTAATTAGCTTACAGTTGAATCTCCCATAAGCAGACACCCTCGGGTCCGGAAAAAGTGTCTGCTTACGGGAGGTGTCCACGATAGAGGGCCAATGTTGTAAAATTATGTATACGTCCTTATGTCTCATATTTCACGGCCTTCTCAACACAAGTGGCCTCTCAAATTCTTAGACACCGCGTTTTAGATTTTATTAACTATTTTTTTAGCATTTTTAAGATTGTTTCAGTGATATGATTCTCGGCCATTACAGAAGGATGATTTTGTACAGAAATTTATATTTATTGTACAGAAAAATCACAACATTTTCCAGGATGTCTGCTTATGAGAAGTAAATTAACATACAAACAATCTAACTATTAAGACAAAAAGTGCCGGTGTCCACTTATGGGAGGTGTCCTCTTACGTGAGGTACCAAATGCACTGATTAGATAGGAAGAACAAACGGGTCTTTGAATTAGTGTCCGTTATATATCAATGAGCTCCAGCAATGTGCCATCATTCGAATTGATTTTTTTAAAAATTCATTATTTTCTAAAACTTAGCTTATTGTTCGATTTTTAACAAATTGGGTAAACCCTTTGACATGTAACGTGCAATTAGTTTCAGGTGCCTGTTCAAATCTCTTGGAAGCTATATATTTTTAAAAATAAATTTCTAATTGTTTATTACTTTTTTCAAATACTCAGTTCTACTGTCAAGCGATAGTTGGTTGAGTGGTTAAGTCTTTCTTTGATTTATAACCTGCAATTACATTAACATGCAGGTTGAAGTCCCCTTATGGACTATACAATTTTTTTTCGAAGTTTCTGACTGGTATTTTTTTGTAAAAGTCTGTTTTCTTGTTAAGCTCTAGTTGGGAAAGCAGAAAAATAAAGAAATAAAATGTACATGTTTATTCAATTCCATTAAAGCTGTGAACAAAAACATATTTTAAAACAACGAAGCACCTTACAGTGGCAGAGTTAAGGGGGCCTTAACAGGCTTAAATACACCCTCCCCTCCCCCTAAAATTGACCTGGAAAAATTGTTTTTGGTAAAAATGAGAACGGACTAATAAAAGCAGCAGCAGTAAGGACCCCAGATGCATAGTCAGACTTGTTAGCTGGCAAGCAAGGTTTTTTTTTCTTGGCAAAACCAAAATCTGGATTTAAGCCCCCCCCCCCCCACAATCACAATCCTAAATCCGCCCTGCCTTATACCTTTGCCAAACACCAAAAAAGATCTATTACATAATTAATTGATTAGATGCTTAGCTCAAAGGTCTTTCTAGCCGGAACAAAAATACTATAAAATAATGTTTGTTTATTTTTAGAATAGGCAGTTATATAATCCTTGAAATACTGACCAAAAATGTTTATTTTTAGTGAGTTTATTTCAAAATTAATAGCCCTAAGGAATATATAGTAAAGAAAATAATATTACATTGTATAGAGTTAAGTAAACGTTGGTTTTTAATAAAATTCTTTTTTATATCTTTATGCTAACATACTGGTAAACAGTTTACGTAAAATGAACGGACAACATATTCCACGGTCAAAATAGCGTATGCAACATCTTTATCAATTAATCTATACTCGTTGACATTTGACACATTCAGCCAGGGGATAAAAACTCATTCGTCTTCAAAATTATTTCTGATTTGATAATATCATGATAAAATTGTGTGACTTTTAAAGTGACAATTGAAAAAATATTATATGTCAAGTGAAATTTTCTGGATTTGTAATTGGAAATGGCATAGAATATTTGAAAACAGTGTTTAAAGTTGTGAATCTCCTGCATGATTTTGTATGCAACATTATGAGCATAGATTGAATGTTTTGATTAGGACTTCCCATGGTCTTCTTCCACAATGTGATCTATCTTTTACTCAATGTCTTTGAATTTTTTTCGCAAAACTTACTGGTAAAGATAATAATATGTAGGATTTTATGTAGCACTCTATACAATTATGCCTGAAGGCGCTGTCCAAATTTTTACCCCAATCATTGGCACCATGTCTTTGCTGCATGATACATAAATCAGCGCATGACATTTGAACCTCCTAGGTACCCACTAATACAGTACTCCTGGGTGGGGAGAAGCAACTGCAGATGAAGTGCCTCCCTTTGAAAAAATAACACCCTCTGACTAGGTAGGTCTATCATGTTAAATTACTAGGGAGATCTACCAAGAACCACAAGGAACTACCTAGTACGGTAGTATATAATTACCCTGTCTGTTGATGTTATTAATGCCTTAATGTTTGTTCTAAATAATAGCTGTATTTTCCTATGTATACTTGTAGAGCATTGCTGACCGTATCCTTGGTAGTATCCTATATGTAGTTTTTATAGGGTTAACCCTGTGAACTACCTATATCTAATTTGTCACGATCATTGTCTACCATGTTAGCAGAGTTATTTTTTACAAAGGGCTTGCTCAAGGGCACAAACGCGTGGCGAACCTGGACTTAAACTGCCGACCTCACAATTGGAAGCCCAAATTCTTACTGTTACGCCACACGCTGTTCTACTGTATTTTTCCAATTTAACATTATCCCTTTTGAAAAGAGGTAACAATATTTTCTTGTTAAATTTATTTGTAAAGTTTTCCAATTTCACGATCACCCTCTTTAATTCCTTTCTTGCTCCTATTAGACCTAAGTACGTCCCTTTGCAATATCGACAATTATCTCTTCTCATCTTCATCATGCCAAGACTATTAACCCTTTTTTTTACCCTTCCCTCGGATATAACCTTGTAATCATTATATAAATATTTTAAATTCATGTTGTATAATATTGTTGTATATATCTATTGTTTTTATAATTTTATCTATATAATTGCCCTAGATGACATCTATAGTGAATACAAATTGAAATTGAAATATTGTAAGGGTAGACACTTACAGTTTGGTCTTCAGATCATGAAGTCAGGAGTTGGAACCTTGCATTGCATATAATGACCAGTTTATACCTGCCAACGTATAATGTGCGAGTCACGCTTTGGCACCTACTTTGTACGTCTCACACATATATAAATTTTGTCATGCATTAGTTGAATTCTCACTCATAAACAACCATGTAAATTGCTTTTCTCATGCATGAGTCAAAATAGAGCAAAATATGGTAAAAACGGTGGCTGGACGAGCAAAGATTAGCAAAGTAGCTTCTTTTTTGTCATATTAAAATTGGAGAAAATTTAGCTCAGCACCAAAAGCGGGGAATTTTCTCACACATCGGCATAAAAACAATGTTGGCAGGTATACCAGTTTGCTGTGCATAACTTTTTTTGTGAAGGTGGCCCCTGTAATTCAATTCCATCATGCCATTTTTCAGCATGGTTAACGAGAACTAAAAAGAACGCATGGAGGCTTTTAGTCCAGTTACAGATGTCACAAAATATACTTCTGTTGGTGTTCTTTGGGGAAAGTGTGAACTTAACATTTTACACACCTTTGAAGTACTTTAATTTTAAGAAACTAAATGTCAATTTCCTAGATTTCAACTTTGGCTGCCATTCTGAAATCCTAAACATCTCATAACTTCGATCACAGAGCATCTTTTTTCATGATTTTAGTGTCAAAATGTATTTTTTGATTATCACTCCATCCAAATCTAAAATTTTAAAAATTCTCGGTTGATGTCCATAATGGATTTCAAAATGGCGGCTGTTTTTACTTAATATTACTTATTATTATAACAGAAAATAGGTTATAATTATTAACGATAAGCAAAAACAAAAACTGGAATGGCCTGTTTTTAATGATAAAGATTAAATTCCAGTAATCATACAAGTGGCTTATACCTCATTAATATGTAAATTATATTCAGTATGCAAATTAGTAGTCATGATTATGGGACTTCCGTATCTCTGCAACCAGTGGTCATGAGACTTGATTTTTCTTTTAAATTGTTTGGAAGATATATGCTTATATTTACTGTACGGGAATATTTTCTTCATAAGTGACAGGAAATACATCAAATGACATTTTACCCCTACTGTACAGAATTTACACATTAAAATGCCTGGGACTGTCATATCTCTGCGACCAGTCATAGATGGCTGATTTTTGTTTTAAATTATTCGGAAGATACATGTTTATATTTGCTGTTATAAAACATTTTCTTTATAAGTGACCTGAAATATGTCAAATGACGTATGTTTTTAATAAAACAATATGCTAAAAATCTTATTCCTAATCTGAAATAAAATTAAATAATACTTTAATTTTTTTGTAGCATAAAATGTAATTATTGATAAAAAAAACCCTTTAAAACTCAAAAGAAAATTGTAATATCTTTCATTTCTCTCTACAAAAGTAGAGAAAGATTAATTTAATAATACTATCAAATGATTGATATTAGGCTACCATAATTATGTCCATTTATTGGGTAATTCTAAATTATGACTTTTTATCAATAATAATAATTGGTAATTAATTTCCATTGCCATGAAGTATAAGAAATACATTTCTTATAAACATATCATTCAATCAGTTATCATATCTGAGCACCCAGTTAATTTACCATTCAGTTATTTTAATAAGGCATCATTCATTTTTTGTAAGAGGCTAATTTAACTTTTTCTTCTGGCCCAGTGATCAGGTCATGCGTCCAATTGCCAACTCCATATCCGGCGGCTGTCACGGGGATGAGAGAGTATAACCTCTTCCTCGTCAAAAAGGCGCTAACGTCAACCCACATTATCAATGACAATTGACTTGTCTATAAACGTGATCCAGTAACTTTAAACCCCGTAGATTAAAAAAATGTTTGGGAGCAAGGGGTACAACCTTGGAATTTTTATGTTGAAAAGCAACCAACGAATGCATTCTCAAGCCTCAATGTCTTTGGTGTGTCCACTGCCGACATCATAAATTATGTATCGGCTGTACAGTATATTTATGTCTTGTAATAGTTGAGTTGATGTTCATTTTGTAGATTATAATTAGATTCAGGAAGCCAGTTGGAAGAACTTGGAATGAGAACGAGGTTTTATTAGCTGAATTGTGAACCCAAATGGGTGCTGAGCCTTGAAACCTATGAAAAAAACTCCCAACACTTGTTTAAAAAAAGTTAATCCCCTTTGTTAACACCAGGGCATAGAGCAGTCAGGGTTAATGTCTATAAAAACAAAAGAATTTAGTGTGTAAATGCGGGTCTATAGATCAAGGATGGACATATAGTGTCCATTTAGGCTTTTTTGTCGTTCATTAGCCATAAACTCAAACTGGCAGTCGCACAATGGTGCTGACCTTTTTCAACCTTGAATGCGTTATTGGTTCCGAAGGCTTCAAGGGCTCTTAGGCTAAATATGGTGCTCGATAGCTACATGCCGTCAAGTTGTTGACATGAAACGCCCCGGTAATATCTCGCTTGTCAAATCTTATCATTTTAGACAAAGAACACTTTTCGTCAGTCAATTTAGAAGCGCCATTTGATTCATGAGCAGATCGCGTGTCTTACATTGGAATTTAGGACCGGTCAGACGGTTGAATGTAACCCTCTGTGTAACTTTAGATATATAGTTAGCATTTGATGAGGTATGTTGTCCATTATTCAATCACTTGTGGTTACTACCTCTGCCAAAAATAATGATAACTGTACCGCCCGATTGTGACAGACATCAACCTAACGTAACCTTCACTCGCATATTAGTAAAAGCAGTAAATATAATTTCAACATTTCATGTATTGTGTATCGTATCCTTTTAATGCATAGATAGGTGGTTGACCTGGAATTAAAGACCTAAATATCTGCTTCGACAATAACCCATAAAGAAGCTTCAAGGTAAGCATGTTGCCTTGACGAAAGTTTATTTGTGGGTGAATAATGGAGTCATAAAAATCATGTTTTGTACAAAATTAATATGATAATTTGATTCAAGTAATTAAATTAAATTTTTAAAAGGGAAAATATAAATATATACACGAACCTACTCAGTAAACCAAGTTAGGCATATTTTTGCACAATTTAGAATTATGAAGTCATAAAATCTATATTTTGTTGTACAAAATTAAAATTATAATTTGATTCATTTGATTTATTTAAAGTTAAAAAATTTAATATGAAATACGTACATGCGCAGTAAACTGAGGTATGCATATTTTTATGCAATTTAATAGTTAAATCAACTTTGTGGTTGAAATTAGTTCGAATAACTTAACGATTTTGATTCGACGAATCTTTGCGTTGTGAGACCTAAAACGTTGACGTTCGCTTTAATCGTACAATTTAAGCGCGAGTGCAGTGTGTATTAGTCGTCAGCTTGTACAGACGTAAGCTTTTGATTCATGTATTCACGCAGTTGTGACAGTTCCAAGACATTGATTTGCAAGTTGCAACTTATTTTCGTCAAAAACAAGTGATCATAAAGCGGAAGATGTTACGTGCTTAGTTAGCAAACCTAAAGCGTAAGAAAACTAAAGTATCCAATAACCGATTCACAATCTGTGGTTTGTCTCACAATAAAAATGACATAAATTAGAGACGGCGAGTGACTAACCACACGTTTAAAAAAAGATGAATAAGTTTTTATGTAGCTTCATGGTTTTAACAACTGAGTTTAGTGTTGATATTGGCCCTGTATGGATACGCAGTTGTCTTCGCTGTTTTGGCTGAGTAATTCGCTTATCTCATACACGTATAACCATATTGAGACCGGCTGTCTAAAACATAATTTTCCATTTTAATAGGAAATTAGTTTTCGCCGTTTACCATATACATTTGACCAATATGTAGGACTTTAGTTGGCAAGCGTCCTACATACGGTTGGTGGAGATTTGTGACAAGAACGAACTCGCGTCCATCAAGCCTTTTATGTAGGTTTAGCATACTAAATCACCTTGTGACCAAATGGCTTTTCGGTCCCCTGGACTAACATTTTAAAATTTATTGACCATACCAAAACGTCAACTCATAAAACCTGTTTTCCATCCAAGCGGCTGTCGAGGACGCATGAATCACTTTGACGCCAATTAAAGCGTATTTCATTATTGAATGTTAGAAGAAAACAGCAAAAGAATCCATTAACGGCTACAAAAACAGAATTTGCACCTTCTAGATATGCAAAATGTTTAGAAATTATATATTTACATACTTCTAATAAAGAGAAAGTTAATAAATACAACATATTTTATTGCAAGCTTTTTTTAAAACGAGCAATGTAAACTATAACGATTTAAAACTCGCAAGTTATAATTTTAATAAAATTATTATAAATCGATTATTTCCAGATGGTATATTAAAAATTGTTGATTATACAAAAATTAAGTAGTAATTATTAAACAAGGAGTTCTCAACGTAATTGCGTTCGGTACAATTGACCTTGTACTACGCTGTGGTCTGTATTGTATATGCACGTACGTACCTTCTTAAATCAAATATTATCCATAAATTATGCTTTTTTCTCATAACTATCCCACCTTGGGGTGAAACTGCTGCCATATATTAGGGTAGTCAATGTTACCCTGAAAAAAACCTTAAATTTAATAATTTAATATCATAATTTCATTAAAACGACAATAGATCGTAGCTCTAAAATTTCTTACGCACATACAAGGATACTTTAACATTCACATGGAATCGGTAAACACAATCTGTTCAAAGCTCCTTTGATCCAATGATATATGGTTAAACAGTAAGACACGGTAGCCTTAATGTGGTCATTCCATCATTAGTAATTCCAATCCCAAATCATTCCTAACTCTGTTTTAATACCTGAAGTTTTTGTTTTATTTCAGATTTTATGATTTATATGTTAGGAAATTTGACATTTTTTAGAAACTTATTAATTGATAGTCTAATCAAATTTAATCAGTTGTGAATAATTTTGTATGTAATCGTATGTAAATGATGATATAATCGCATTTAAATTTTCCCGCTTCTTTCGTTGTTAATGTTACTTTTGGTCAAGCACAGGCTTTTGAATCATCTTTTTATCCTTCAGTTATTTCACTCTACAACAACATACACAATCTGGTATTATAATACAAAATATTAAAAAATAATTAATTATTCTTTTATTTCATTATGCATTATCTTATATCTATTCTCATGAATAAAAAATCAACAATTATTGTGAAGATAGAATTTTTACATTAATATAATCAATGTTCTATCCAAAGTACCGATTTTCAATATGACAGTGGCAAGTTATCGTAAAAATTTTAATTGCAATAAAATAATTTCTGTTATGTGTGTTTTTTTTTTAATTATTAAACATCTTTACGATTAAATTAATTTAGAAAATGTACAATGTATTTTTATGAGAATCACATTTGGATGAACAAAATTCTATTTTGTTTTGCTAATCGTATTGTTACTTTAAATCGATTTGCGTTTTCACAATCCGTACACTAGTATTGACGTCTTGAATAAATTAAATTCCATAAAGGTGGAGGAGGCCTATGGAGAATACAATTACCATTTACATTCTCTACAATTTGATTGGTCAGTTCGTTTGTGATATGTTGCCACCAACTAAAACGCTTGTATATTAACGACATCTGGTACGCATTTTGTTAGTCAAACTCTCATGTAAGGGCCATTTAATTTCATTCCATTTTATGAACAAAACATCAAATTTAATATTCTTCCTGTGGAAATATAATTTGTAGATTATATTTATATTAATTATATTTGATAATTACCATGTTATATGGTGACCTCGCGTAATGATTGTCATTAATCATATTTTATGTAAACGATAATTTTAATAGTTGACATGTATAGGGTATTTTATACACTCCTGCTTGACTTAATGACCAATTAAGGGTCCCTACAAGGTATTAGCCCTCCAAATTTCTTTATGTGAAACAAGAACAATGCTTGTGAAATACCGTAAAGCTTCTAATAAAATTATACTTTAATATTAACCCCTCCTCTAATAGTAACCCACAATAGAAGTTATTAATATTCATTTTATTTTTTTTTTTATACTAGTTTCATTTTTAATATTAAGGGAAACAAATTGACAAAGATAAAATTGAATTTTGTTGGAGCTGACCATGGTCATAGACACTCGACTAAAGGATCTTTAGTTGGAAGGAGATGCTTCCTTGCATAAACACAAAGAAACGACATTATGACATAGGCCTACTTATCTTGTCCTTTTTTACTTTAGACTTTTTTAGTATTGTGTTTTGTATAAATTTCATCAATAAAAACAAAACAGCTAATAATGATTTGTCAACCAATTTACATTATCTAATAGACATGATTTGTCAATCATTGTTTCAACATTGTTCCATATTATCAAGATTACACAGCGATACTGTGTGTTGACAAGAATTCTTATTTTTTTCCCCTGTTCAGGGGTACTTTCCGTTTAATGTGACCTATATAATTTTGCGCATTTTTCTTCCAAGGCAGGTTCATCTGTGAGGTATCAATTAAGACATCTGCTTGACATTACTGACCCTCTAACAGTAACCCACCATAGAAGTTAATATATTATATTTCTTCTTATTTGTTTATACTCTTCAAGTTCTTACATTAGGATCAGTAAGGGCCATGTTTCTGCTGGCAAAAAAACACCATATTTTATACTGTATCTTTTAAATATGGTATTTTTTTGGCAGCAGAAATGGGTAAAAAAAATTTCGTATTTCAATACAGTATTTTTTCACCACAAATGTTGTGAAAGAAATACGTATATCTCACGATGGTGTGTATCTCATTGCTTGGAGTATGCATTATACTTTCTTACTTGTAATGCATGAGATGTTGAAATTATTTCGTTGCGACTTTTAACCAAAGCCCATATAAAAATGAAATAAAAATTAAAACATCCTTTAAACAAACCATGTTTAACACACCGCACACACAACCCACACACAAAATGACTTAAGTCCATGCACACTACTCGCATAGGCCAATCAAACTCCTGTCTAACGAAAGGCATTTTGGGTACTGCAAAGGAGACTTAACTGAACCACCAAAGAAGCAGTTTCAGTAGAAACACGACAGTAGATTTTTGATACCGTATTTTATACAATAATTTTTATACTGTATTTTGAGTTTTGCAGCAGAAACCGGCACTAATACTAACCTCCACTGATAGTGAACCATACACAGTCGTCTTATTACCAGCTTCTAGGTATCATGATTTTAAAGTGGAAATCCAGGATTAAAATTTCTATGGATACACCCATAGAACAATTAGTTGTGACCTAACTGACAAAATTTCACAACATTTGAACAGTGAAATAATGAAAGAAAACACTTTCAAAGTAGGTTTTATATCAACAAGTGGGTATAATACTCATATTAAACAATGATAAAGAATAGAATAATAGCTATATCAAAGGTCACATTAAAATTTACCTGTTCTAATATGAATTTGACTAATCTGTGCAGTTATATTTGTAACACGATTTTGGTTTTCAAGTTTTCAACTCTTTCACAATTTCCAATTTTCGTATTCTTTAACACTGTGTAGTTTGAGTTGTAGACCCACTTTTGATTTGGGACTCAGTTTGCAAGTTGTTTTTTTTTCGGTATTATTATTTTGTCCAAGTTTTGTGAAATTTTATTTTAGGTCACAGCTAATTGTTTTATAGATTTATCCATAAAAATGATAATCCCAGATTTGCCCTTTAATCAGTGTCATTTTCACAATTAGATTTTAGGTTTTATATAAGAGAAAAAAATGATAAATTAAAGGTTTATAGAAATTAAAAGGTTTGATATAATAGACTATTTCTGGGTTCAGATATGTCATTGAATAATCGGTAAAAAAGAAACTAGATAGAAGCTATTAGTTTCGCGTTTTTGATGGATGGATGGATGATAGATCGATATATAGATGGATGGATGCCTGAATACATGGATATATAGATGGATGGGTTGATATAGTAGACGTGACATATTATACCTTCAAGCATACCTGTGAAGATATAGAGGAGTTGAGAAAACGATATTTTATCGAACCAGCGATCAAAATTTGATAGCTTTGTACAAGACCTTTTGCTTTTTTTTTTTGCATTTTCATCATCGTACCTGTATATTTTTTATAAATTGCTGTACAAGGATATGTGTTTGTTTATATCCCCAGTGACTTATCCATTCATCATTTTAGTATCTAGTTTCTGCAATAAGGGCTACTCATACCGAGAGGATACTCATACCGAGAGGATGCTCATCTCAATTTGATAAATACGTTCAGACTAATAAATAATAAACTTCTCACAGGTTGGTTGTTTTTATTGGTTGATCACTTAGCTCTGTCTGAAACAAACCTAATAATATACAATAGTAGCAGAGATGCTAAGTTGGGATTGGTTCAATGCACGTGGTTTGTGATGTAGGCACCACAGTTTTGGACGGGATTCGGGGTGGGGGTGACAAGTACCTGAAGTACCATTTAAGCATCATAGATGTTATTTTTAAAGATTACAGGGAACTAAAATCAATTACTAGCATAACATATCTAAAGCAAAGAAAATGTCAATGATACAGAAGAACTGCATATAGTATTATACTTACCGAATTGAAAATAGTGCTTGCTAGGAATTGAGTAGTTACAGGGATGGGTCCAGGATCCAGCAAAATTGGAGGCACACTTTCTCGGGTTCAGTTGAGCGTGGTTCCCGGTTTTGGTTTGACACGCACAAAAAAATCCCCATTTTGCATATTTTCGTAGCCCATTTACGTTTTCTTTGGCCCATATGTACATCTATTTTATATTTTTAGGGTAAATTTTAGACCCGGTCCTCCTACTATAAGTGGGTTGGGGGCGTAATTATGTTTTGGTGATTATGGGGGCATGCACTGGTTGCTCCCCCCAAAATCCACCCCTGAGTTTGGTGGTTATGCCTAGTATTTAGGCTTTAGGTTTGTATTACTCACTTTCAAAGAATTTCTTGATTAGTGGGCAGTCACATCAAATACTTGTTGTACATTGCCAAAAGAAATACAATCCCGGGACGTCCCCGCAACGTTTGTGGAACATGTTCCCTTTTGGATCAGATCAGACAATGCGGGTATGAATCCGCCTCTATAGCGGAGTCAGCTTATAATAATCTGGTTTACGATTGTTTACAAATAACCAAAACAGTGCCCCAAGACATAGTTAGGGTTTTCCCCTTTGTTGTCTGTTTTTACTTTCTGGTACTTTAAACCATAAACAAATCTCTTCTAAAATTACTGATATCATGCAACAAAATATTCTACTAATATTCATATTTATTAGAACAGTTATTTGCAAATAAACTATTTGTGATATTGAATCTACTTTTGAGTAAATTTATTAGCCAACAATTGAACTTGAAATTGGAACCATTTACACTGCCAATCTGGGTTCTTCCCGAAAGCGTCCTAGAAAGGATGGAAGCTGAATACATCCAACTTCACTGTCTCAAGACCATCATGGGACGATTCAAGCCAGGATTGAATTTCTACACTATTTACACTACAATTAGGCCCCACATCCAGGGACATTGCTGGACACTCCTGTAATTGTGTTGGCAGTTTAAAAGGGGTACAAGACATGGTTCTAAATGAAGTGCATGGTCCTACCTTGTCCAATTTTTTGACAGTATGATCACTTACTAGTAGAGTTAAATAGGGAAGACCCACAAGGTTGCAGATACTTTCTCCAGCTGCTCAACATGTCGGAAAAGTGAACGATGTCAACGTTACGTAACACAATACCACTATGGTAGACCAAAACTTTTTTTATGGCTACAATTGAGCACCATTTTTTATGAACATTTCATGATGATGGCATCAATATCCAGTATGATACAATGAAACTAGGACAACTACATCCCAGACAATCGCCATCCCCGGACAATTACCCCCTTCCCCGGACAACTATCCCCTGGACAATACCCCCCTAGGACAACTACCCCCTAGGACAACCACCCCCTAGGACAACTACCTCCTAGACAATTACCCCACTAGGACAATACCCTAACCCTAACCCGCTGGTGGGGTGGGGGTGTGGTGAGTAGTCTAGAGGGTAGTTGTCCTAGAGAGTAGTTGTCCTAGAGGGTAGTCATCCTAGGGGGCTAATTGTCCAGAGGTTTGTTGTCTGGGAGGTAGTTGTCCTTGAGGGTAGTCGTCCTAGGGGGGTAGTTGTCCAGGGGGTAGTTGTCCTGGGGGGTAGTTGTCTGAGAGGAAAGTCGTCGTAGGGGGTAAATGTCCAGGGGTAATTATCCGGGGGGTAGTTGTCTGGAGGGTAGTTGTCCAGATACGACAATTTACAGTTTCAGTTAAGACTAAAGTAAATTAATCTAACAAGCATAATATAGTAATGTTTTCTATTTTAAATTTATTTTAGACTGTATATTTTCCAGTACACCTTCTATTTCATCTCTGTATATAGATTGAGATACCTACAGTAGATCCATGATTCAAGTAAGTTAGATGGTTGTTTGTATCAGTGAAAATTGACTATAGAGAAGTATTTGCCAAAGTGTGACATGGAATGAAGCAAAGTCGCTCCATCATTTATAAGGAGAGCAATGGGTGATTGCTCTCCTCGGTTCTCCTGAACATGCTTTCAGGAAAGCAATTCAGTAAAGATTAAAATACTCTCCTTCAGAGTCATTTCTGAAGATTGTAGTTAACTCTTCCCAAAATTTTCAGGAAAGCAAATTGACACCCTCCTAGATTTTATAAATGTAATTTGCTGAACAGTTGAACATTTTGTTCACAAACCTTAACTGTACTATCAGAGGTTCCAAAGTTGTAAAAACAAAATTGTGTACGGTCATCCGTACACAATTTGTATTGTGAATACTTCATAAAATATGTGTAAAATACCCTTGAATTGCTATTATGAAACAGTAGCATCTGATTTTGTCACAAAGTATACCATTACCATTCATAAAAAAACATTGCTAAACTTCACATTTCCTTATTGTCAACCAATATTTTAACCAAAAAAAAACAGGCCAAAAATATGGTCTAATTGTGAAAATTGTTAATAAATGGTACCCAGTAAACTTTACTGGAAACATGTAACTGTCAAAATGCTATGAATTTCACTGGCGGATCCCAAAGGTTATTTGTATCATACCTGCCAACCCTACCATTTTTGGCGGTAGGCTACTGCATTTTCGCCCTTCCTACCGCTTTTCCATGGAAATCCTACCGCTTTTTTAAATGTAATATCGGAAATAAGATGTACATAAGAGAAACAGAAAATATACCAAAAAGCCTTAAAAATGGTCATTGAAATGATACTCAAAGTTCCAAATTTCAACACAATACGGGCAATTGGGGAATTTTTTTTTTGCGCATCAGAATAAAATTTGGTAAGATTATGGCGCTGGTGCATTGGTCACCAACCAACTCGACGCGACTTACCGCTTTCGAGAGTGAAGATGTTGGAGATGTTGGATGTTCAAGAGTGAAGATGTTGTTGTGAAGATGTTGTTGTGAATTGTTGTGAAGATGTTGTTGTATGTTTGCATGTGTTTCACAATAATAGCCATCTACACATCCTCATGTACAGGTACATAGAGTGCTTATAATCATTTTTTGGAAGCTGAAGTTGGTTTTGAAACAAACTCCAACCCTCTCCACCAACCCTTAAAAAGTAGTAAAATTTTTGTAAATTCCAAAATGTCAATGTACTCAAGTATCTAAGCTTCAATTCATTTACAAATTATCATTTTTTCCCAGGTTACAAGAAATCAAGGTGACAAGAAAAAAACTTACAACTAGATGGCAATTGATCATCCCACATCATATATTTTTAAAGATTACATTTGGTGTTTTGTTTGATGGCCAAGAAATCCGTTTTTAACTAAAATGAATTTTAATTCTTCACTCTTAAGCATTGACATACTTTTAAAAGTTTTATGACTTTTTGAATAACTAAACTTTTGCAGTTCACATAACATGGCAGATGTCATTATTAGCCTACCATATTTGGTTAATGGGTTGATCAAATCAATTTTGAATGATGGGTCAACCAATCAATTTTTTTTTAGTTTGCCGCCATGAATGTCAGTTGTAGCAATGAATTGGTTTATCAATTTTCCAGGCATATTTCTTAACATTACATCCCACCAGGTATTTCTAAAACACCACCAAAAAATGCCATTGGTGTCAACATTGTTTTTTTTCTTATTCATTAAGATGTTTGGGGACTGCAATCCAGGGATGGAAATAATGGGCGAAAAGTAGTGTACAGGGTGGTTGTTAGGGTTGAAGTTAGTGTTACGTCACTGTTGAAATTAATCACACCCCTGTACTATACTTTTATCCATCGTTTGCTTACCTGAGATCCAGTCTATGTTGTCTACAAAATGCAATTGGTGCAAAAATGTATTATTTGTCATTATTTTAAGATAGTGAACTATTTACTTATCAATATTACCCATCATCCTATAGCACAACGTATCATTTAGTTCATACATTAACAACATTTATAGCATTTATACAATATTATTTTTCATCCATATAGGTTGCCATGTTTAAATTCTCACATGTCTAAAATTAATCCCAGTCAAATGGGGAGTATACTCTCAACTCCTCGAGTAACTACTCATGTCATACTCATTGTTTGCGCCTTCAATAGTTTCATGCGAGTAGGACGTGCAAGTGCAACCCTTGTTACTGGGCTGGCAATTAAAAAATCAAAGCCGCATCCATTACCACCTTCCAATACTGCCACAAATTAAGCTTCATGATAAGTCTACCAATGTTAAAATTATCCCTCCATTTATTTATAAATATGCATAATAGAATCTGTTTATTTTTAATTTAGAAATTACTACTACCACTACCACCACCACTACTACGACCACTACCACCATCACCACTACCACTACTACTACTACCACCACCACCACCACACTACTACTACCACGTCCACCACACTACTACTATACTACCACCACTACTACTACTACTACTACCACTACCACTACTACTACTACTACCACTACTACTACTACTCCCATCACCACCACACTACTACTATACTACTCCCACTACTACCACCACCACCACACTATATGCTACTACCGTACTACTACTGCTACTACTACCACCACTACTACTACTACGTGGCTTCACAATTTGTTAAATACTGTAAGCTGAATGATACAGTAGATGGAGAGATTTTTTATACATTTGATTTAATCTTTTTTTCACGTAATCCGATGACCTTTTCACTCCATTCTCAGTTGGTTTTATATTTTTTCATTCATCTCTGTTTAAAAGGCTAATTAGTTTTAGATATCTCATTGTAAGCAAATTGAATTTGGTGCTTCCGTGTTTTACCAAATAATAGATAGATATTTTGCTGATGTGTACTAGCATTAATTTAATGTTTGAGTGTAAATTTAACCATATTAAATAGATTGTCCATAAATTTGAATCCTCACATAAAATGAGTTGCATCATTGGTGACATCAAATTAAGTTAATAAAATAGGTCTCTTTTTTAAATTGTGTTTTAACTAATTTTGAGTACAGTCTGGTGCTTACATTTCATCAAAAGTATGTATAATGTGTTATTGTTAATTTATAAAATAAGAAAATGTTGCTGTATGGAGACTTCCTGAGATTTGTAATTTTATTTGTATTTGTAGATAACTTTATGGAGGTTTTGTAAAATCAGAAATGCTCATAACCTATCTAAATTACAATTATCCATAGAAAGTTTAGATTACAGATTGTGCTATATTTCAATGTACCAATGTTTTCTCACAATGTGAAAAGGCTTGGCATTTAATCCAATGTGGTCTTAATAAAAATGAATGAGAATTAAATAAATAAATTATCACAAAGATGTATGTGTATTGTATTTTTGTTTCAAGCTTTAAAAAGCACCAGTACATCATAAGTTCCCATCAGCAGACTGTAAATCTTGAGGGAGAAAAACTGGATTTGTTTTCTTAGTTGGAAGGGAGGTGTCTGGGTTTGTTAATTTATTAAAACAGTGTGCTGACATAGGCCTACATGAATCATACCGTAATATTGTTACCTAGGCTTATATTCACATTTTCCTCATTGTATATTAAGTGTGGTAACTGACAAATTCATCTACAGTATAGTAGTTGATCGCCGTCATGATCGCCGTCAACACCTCTCATGGTTGGCATCACCACCTCTCATGATCGCCGTCACCACCTCTCATGATGCCATTACCACCTCTCATGATTGGCATCACCACCAATCATGATCGCCATCACTACCACTTGTGATAACCATCACCACCATTTGTGATCACCATAACCAGGCCCATATTTAGGGGGAGTTCGGGAGTTCGGACGAACCCCCCACGGGAGCTGGAGTTCCGTAAAGCAGACTAATATTTTTGGGGTAAAAGTTACAATAAAACGTCCTCGTAGACATAAAACATCGATCATGCCTCCATGGATCATGTAGGCACCGTGACAAATTACTTTTTTTTCATTCATTCATATTTATTAAGACAACAAACCAAATGGCAGCAAAATTGCTGAATTACATGGTTGAATTATAAATTTCTGACATTTACAATACATTTACAACAAAACTAAGTAATCGTAACATTAAAAATCACTATACAAGACATTACAATATAAAATGGAAAAATATACAAGAATAAAGTATTTACATTGTTATAATATTGGAATATCCTACACTGGGGAATGGTGATTCTACTACATACCTATTATCAGAATTTTATTATAATTATTGCACATTTAAATAAATTTTACAAAAAATGGATTTAACCTTAGCAAATTACACTTATCCCACCTGGTTGAGGCAGCGGGCAAGAAATGGTATTGCACTGTTTCTATAACTGTTTGTGTTACTTCTTGCGACTTTGTATTTATTAATTATTCTGAGTACCATTTTATGCATACTCGTACAATTCGGGAACCAACGAGAATATCTCTCTGATTGGGCGCATTTTTTTCCAAACTCAACACATAGATAGAGACGTCTATCCGACATTGTTTGAAGTCCCAACTGTTGGAGCGATTCTGCATATGATGCATATTCCACACCAATAATAATACGGCATGCTCTCTTTTGTATTCGTTCAAGTTGATACGTTTGTTCTTTAGTTTTGCTCCCATGCCATACTGGAGCTGCAAAACAAGATCAACAGTTGGGACACCAAAACGTTTTAGACGTGATAACATATACAGTCTTTGGCTGTTTTTCCTAATAATATTGGCAATATGGGATTGCCAGCCCAGATTGGATTGGACGGTCAAGCCCAGAAGCTTAGTTTCTGATACCACTTCGAGCTCAACCCCAGCAATCTGAAAGCAGGAAAGCATTGGTGCTTCCTTCAT
>JAOTQE010059270.1:0-43947 GCA_025631205.1 Nesometra sesokonis | reverse complement strand
CGACGGATCATAGAAATTCTTTGATGAGCTTTCGAGCAAATTATATCAATGTGGTGATGAAATTTTAGGTCATTGGACACCCAAGCACCAAGATCTTTTTGACAAGTTACTTCTTTTAGGTATGAGCCATGTTAGCAGCCGATTACGTTGGCAGTCAAAAAAGATTAGGGCCTAGTAGGCCTAGGCCTAGCTAGGCCTACCACATCCGACGGGAGCGGATAACTTTTCTCTGCCTTTTATTTTAACCTGTGTGCGAACAGGTTAATAGCAGTTTTCTAATTTTTCACCTAGCGGACGGGCAAATAGCCGTTTTGCAATTTTTCGCCAGGCGGACGGGAGAATAGCCGTTTTGTAATTTTTCACCTGGCAGACGTGCGAATAGTCTTTTCCCACTTGAATACCCTCTCTTACCACCATGCTCTCAGGCATAACTCCGCTGGAGGACTGACAGTACAAGGAAGTTAGCGCAATTTACCTAAAAGTGTATTATAATAATACCATTGAATACTTACAATATAATCACCAATCTCAATAGAGACGATATGCCTACGCTGGGCCTTTTATTAAATTGACACTGCTGGTTGTAATCATGTTTTCTTCCTCCTCTAGGCCTAGGCTAGGTTTTGACGAATTTCTCAGCCATCATAATAAACCTAAAATCAAAATAAATATTCAAGTATAGAGGGGGCTATAAGGTTTGATTGCAAGATCAGGCAGTTTTTGGCAGTAAAGATTACAGTACAGTTGTAACAAATTTTTAAATTATTCTTATTATTCTTATTATTCTTTAACAATTAAAATTGTTAAAGAATAATATTATTAAATAATTTATGTAGGCCTAATACTTAATGCATTGTAGGTAATGATTATTATTGTAGTTAAAATAGAGTTATGTTTTGCAAAATGAAATTATTTATAAATAAGATAAATTATAATATGAAACATTTATATAAATTTAAACTTTAACGCAGTCAATACTTGTGTTCAATTATGTTTTTGTTGTCTTTATGCATAGTGTTTAATATAATAAATAAAGTTGTACAGTATTTGTTTATTTAGATATTAAGTAAACGCCTTATTTATAAATATAGTTAGAGTCAGTGCCATTTTCCACTTTGTTGTAGATTTACAATATGCTCGTCGTGGCAAGACCATCAAGTTGTCGGGCAGGAAGTTATTGAGAAATAAGCCAGTAAACAACAGGAAATATAAACAAATACAAAGGAAATTTGTGTATGTTTTGTTCAATAACTTCAGTTAGTTATATATGTCCGTTTTTGATAATTGGCACCTCATTTTAAAGCTTACAAGAAGTGGCTTTAACAATAACTCAATTTTCAATTTTCCTACAACTTGGTGGTTTTGCCGTGTCATGCCCATAACTCTATGGTCATGCCTCATATGTACCTTTTAATCACATACTATTGTAAGTTTTAAGTCCTTTATATTGAGAAAAACACTGAAAATATCATGAAAAATAAACAATTAACAGGATTTATTGTTTATTAAGTAAAAATAATTATATACTTTTTAAAATACGTTGCAGATTTATAATATGGATGTATGTGTTTATTACGGTCGTGATACCGTCATGAAAAAGTTAGATATAAAGAATCATAGGCCTAAAATACACAATTCTCGCATTACGGTACATTTTCATCTTATTCTATTGCTCAGCTCAAATACAGGCTACAGATATGAATATTTTATATTTTTGTATTTTATTTTATTTATAAATGGCCCGATCGTGTACCCATGCTACAACGGGATTCGCTACAACCACCCCTCCTAGCATACCCTACTTTTGGAGTTTTTTTTAAGGTCGGCCTTTACCCACCTAGCTCAACATAAAGAATTTATGCCAAAACTGAATCCTTTTTAATATCGGAGTAGTCCTACTGTACTAAAAATATATTTTATTTTTAACTAAAGAGGGGCGTTTTGTTTTAATATCAGGCAGTTGTCCTTTTGTAACAAACAATTAAAAGATTAGGATTTGGCTAAATTGATTTGTTTTATTTTGTATAAAAATGAAAAAAAAATGTAAATTTTAAACAGCTAATAAATATTTATTTTGGATACGTGATAATATTCGGTGTTCTCCCGAGTAGGCCTATGGCTTTAGCCATCAAATTAACAAGTAAAAATTAAAATTTACCAGAATTGTGTTTTCTGAATACTAATAATGATTACTCTAATTTTGATTCTCATGATTTTTTGCCCCCTTTAGCATTACAGAAGATACAGGAATGCTAGAGGCCTACAGTTAAGCCTATTTAGATATTCGTGGAGGGCCAAAACCAACCATGCCTGATAAGTCATCATTTTTGACAATTTATCAGTAGAAAAATTGTGAGAACACTGATATTTATAATACGGCCCCATATTAGCAGATATGTTATAATTAAAACAGATATTAGTTTAATAAATAAAAAAAAACCATTTAAACCGTTGTTTCTTTAACTTTAACATGTTGGCGTCAAATTACAAACAATTAGCATACGATTATCACGAAAGTACATATCGTGCATGTACCTTGTGCGTAATAATAAAAACGTATGTCACTTCTGAGACCTCGTAAATGGCAGATAACTAGAAACGGCTGGAAATTACGGCTACTATCAGCTAGCAACCAAAAACACTGGTGAGCACGTCTGTTGTTTATTAAATTTTTAGAAGCAAAAGCTTTGATATTGAGGATGGTACAGATGATTAATTGTAAGATACTTAAATGATAATTTAGCTTTAACAATAGGAAAGATATAGAGTAACTTTATATATGAGTAATCAAGGATTATAATGATGTTTTAAGGCTCAAAAGCTAGGCCTAAGGCCTAGGCTAGCATCAAGACTCCGAGCCGAGGGAGTGACGAGTGCACCTCGCAAGAAAACGTTCTCTCTCTAGGCCTAGTTTGTGTGGCCTAGGCCTACTAATTATTGGACTCGCCTTAATTATATTCTAGGGGCGTCAATAAAAAAGATTAAATTTTAAAACTATGTAAAAGAATGTGCTTATGGTGGGTAAAACTTTGTTGATTGGACGATCAGTGGATGCTGGCTGGCCATCTGCTCACCGAATCCTGCTCACCAAGAGGTATTTTGGTTGTCTTTTCAATTCCTGTTGTGCGTGTCATAACAACCTTTGTTGTCAGTGAAAATTGAATAATTATAACTAGGCCTAGGCTATTATGCGTAGGCCTATGTCGTTAGCACATAGGCACACAGTGCTATCAAGTTAAACAAAAAAACATGCATACCTAGGCCTAGCCTACTACTATGGATGGGGCATGGTATGGCAGAACCACATAAGCCCAAGTGAGCTTAAAAATATTACATACTTATAAAGTATTACCAACCATTTTACAGTTTCACTTTTAGTTCTATATGGCAATGTGTTGCTATCCAACTAGGCCCTAGAGTTATTTATTTTCAAACACATCCCAGTAGCATAAACAGATAAATAACCACGAAGCTACAGCACCACTACTTGGTCAATATAATTTCTTGCAGATATCAGTGTATTTTGTAATTCTTTAAAAGTGTTTATCTTCATTTGATAGTACCTTTGGTATTTAATGGCTGGTAGTTAATAGACCTATGTTTTCACATACTGTACATATCCAGGCATGAAATTATGCTGGGCAGGGTCACCCACACTAAAAAAGTTCCACCACACTAAAGCTTTTTCCAAGCCCTTCCGCCCAGCCTAATTCCAACCTGCCACCCACCTTAAGCATATGAAAAAGGTAAAATCATTGTTTTTAATCATTCTACCACCCACCCTTACATTGGTTCCACCCACCCTTACATTGTTTCCACCCACCCTTGAATTTTTCTAGCTACATCCATTTGTATCATCAAAATATCAAGAAATATTGATGAATGAGTTTCAATAATTATTATTGATTTTGTTTCAGTACAACATTTGTAAGGTTCAATTATGGAAGACGATGGGCTGCCGTCTAAACCAAGCCCAGTACTAGAGCAAGAAGAAAAGGAGAACACAGAGGCTAATGAACCACAGGAAAGGCAGGAAAATGTAGAGGGTAAAACATTGCAGGAAAGGGGAGAAAATCTAGAGAGTAATGAATCGCAGGAAAGGGAAGAAACAAGTGGACAAGATGAGTTTACCGGCGAAAAATCCATTGAAAGTAGCAAATCAGATGATACACAAGAAAAGGAGAGTGTGGAAAATGATGAGATAAATCATGAAAAAACAAAAATACCGGGAGAGAACAAATGTAATGATAGTCAACAAAAAGATGCAATTGTAGAGAATAAACAAACAAAGAGGAACTCATGTATAAATGAAGAAACAGGGGAATCGAGGCCGAAGGACTGTGAAAAGAAGTCCCGAAAAAAGAGTAAAGGCAAAGGAGGTTATGATGGTCACCGTGTCACAATGACTGTTACTATTGCTGCAGCAATTCCTACCAGTAAGTTCTTTGACAAAAAAAATCATTTATTTTTTTTTTTAACATCAAAAACAAACATACATTTTCCAGTACTGAAAACACAGAAAATTGTCCTGGAAATTTCATATTGAAATTTAGTTGAGGTAAACAGCTATTTTAATTTTATTCCAAAGGTTCATTTTTATTTATTGAACCTCTAATGGCAGGACCATTGATTACGTGTCCTTCAAATTTAGTAAATACGGCCTGGAATGTCCTTGAATTTTATTTGTTTTAAGGTGTATGAACCCTGATTTCATAATGTAATGTAATGTAATTTGATTTATATAGCGCCTTACACAGTAGAGTCTCAAGGCGCTGTGGACCAGATGTTACACATTCCTATGACTTTCTACGCCCTAAGGGTCACGTCATGACCTTGCAACTGCTATTCAGCACACATCCTTCTGTCCACGACAGGGGTCGTGTATGGACAAGTACACCGGGGTAACCCCATACATTTTACTTATTATGATATCTTATTTTAATACACATTTTCTTCAGTGTTGAAACAATTTCATCTGGTTGTTGATGTAGATATAGATCTCAACTAAATATACACAGAATCAGCCTCATTGTTGAAAAATCAGCATTGTAATTAGGCCTATAGAGCATAAAATTAACTGCAATCTGAACTTTGTAGTTTAAATGATAATACATATTGCTAGGTTAGAAAGAATAATGCATACTCCAAGCAATGAGATACACGTCACCGTAAAAGGAATCAATATTTCAGGAAATTTCCTGATGATGACATAATTTATGTTGAAATATTGAATCCTGTTACAATGGCATGTATCTCATTGGTTTGGAGTATGTATTATACTTTCTTACTTGAAGTTGATTAGTAGACCTTTCAGATATTGCTACTGTAGGATCAAAATGTAAGAATTTGTACAGATGTGTTTTGAGAATATGATCTACAAAATTAAAAAGGAAACTTTTTGCACCAAAACTGACTTTAAAAATATACAGTAAAAAGTTGAATACAAGGGGGCATTAAAAAAAAAATGACTTAGAAAATTTCCCTTAGAAAATGTTAATTATTGGCCAGCACTTTAATCTGAAATTAAAATAAATTTGACTTAGAAATTACTTGACTTAGGCAAAGTCAGTTTTGTCATTATTAAATTAAATTTAAGTACCATAGTATGCAAAATTATTTAAAATATAATTTCTCAAAAAAAATGACAGACCTTTATGATTATCTCAATTTCATTACATTTTGTAGTGAGGCATCACATATTGATTGATAAAACAGTTGGGTAAAAAAATGCATCTTCTCAATTTTATTCTTGTTTTCTTTTCAGATGAGGAAGATGGTCCCAAAATAGAGGACATGGTAAGAAAGAAGAAGCGGCTAATGGAGGCTCCAAAAGCTCAGAACTATTATCACTGTTCCTACTACCTACTGCCAGATGATACTGATCCTATAAAAACAGATGTTGTCACTTTTGGAATGGCCGCCAAGATCTACACGGATCACGATTCGAAGGTGATCAAAACTTGGCAGGAGGGACATCAAACATGGGTAGCATGGAGTCATAGGTAAGCTGCTGGGATTTGAGTGTCACTGTGGCTTAGTGGTTTTTGTAGTTGCTTGCAAATTGAACGTCCTGGGTCTAGACCTTGCTTCTACCCTTTGAAAAAATAACACCCTCTGACTAGGTAGGTCTACCGGTGTTAAATTGCTAAGGAGATCTACCAAGAACCACAGGGAACTACCTAGTAAGGTAGTATATAATTACCCTGTCTGTTGATGTTATTAATGCCTTAAGGTTAATTCTAAATAATGGCTGTATTTTCCTATGTATATAATGTAGAGCATTGCTGACCATATCCTTGGTAGTATCTCTTGATATGTAGTTTTTATATGGTTAATCCTGTTAACTACCTCTATCTACCTTGTCACTACCATTATCTACCAAGTTAACAGAGTTATTTTTTTTTCCAAAGAGCAGTGTCATGACTTAACAGTACCACTTCAATTTCTTAGGTTTAGAAAGCATGATCAAGTGACACTTTGACATTGAGCCAGAGCTCAGATATTTTTCCTAACCCAGTAGAAAACCAAACGTGAAAGATCTACAAGTTAATTGTTTTAATCTTTGTTTATATTGTTTTAATTTGTCTGTCTTAATTTAAATTAAGAGGTACAAAAATGTGGTGTTTGTCTCTGACAGTTTAAAGCAAATGTCACCAAATGTTTTTAAATATTAATGTAAGAAAATACTTGTATGTTATTTTATTATGTATTTAGGGTTTTTTCATATATGAGAGCTTTATATATCATTACTATTCTTTTGTTTGAAAGTTTGCTTGATAGAATATAATGTTGAAGTATATTTAAAACTACACATGTGGTGGACCGCAAACTGTTGTATACTGTATATTTATTATGATTTTAGAAATGTGGATTCATATAATATGCTAGTAATGATCAGCTCATCTAATAATATTATCATTATTGACTTTAATATCATATATTTATAATATACAATTTTAATTCTGTTCCAGTCAAAAATTAAACATTACCAAAGATCTTCTCCTAAAACTGTTTGATCATACGCTTCAACTACGCATCTGGGAGTCCCGAGAAAAAGTATCAGCGAGAGCAAGGTTCGACAGACCTAAGGTCTTCCGTTTACCTCAAGCTAAACCCGGTGAAGATTATGAAGATGTCGGTGGCGTACGGTCTTTAGTTATGAAGCAATCTCAGAGTTACATCGCATTGCAACCAAAGAAATCTCTGCTGGACAGACCACTGCCGCAGAACCTTCCACCAGAGCTGAAGGAGATAAGAAACTATAATAGAAAAGGTATTTTACATAATTTTAAATTTATAATGTTAAATTATGGTATTTCAAATGTTGCTTACAATACATTTCAGTATATAGGTACAAATTAAAAATGAGTGATGTTTACTTTGTTGATATATTGATGGATTGATTGGTTTGGGTTGGTTGTTGGGTTGGTTGGTTGGTTGGTTGGTTGGTGGGTTGGTTGGTTGGTTGGTTGGTTGGTAGGTTGGTAAGTAGGTAGGTTGGTTATGGTTGGTTGGTGGGTTGTGGGTTGCTGGGTTGGTCAGTCAATATATGCATTAATCAATTGATTGATTTGTTGATTGACTGATTGATTGATTGATTGATTGATTGATTGATTGATTGATTGATTGATGGATTGATTGATTGATCAACTGATTGATTTTTTCATAGGCTTTTTGATTGTTGATGGGTTGTCTTATTGATTAATTTTTTTTTGTGGGGGCGAGTGTTAGTTTGTTGGTTGATTATTGTATGGCTGTTTGGTTAGTTTATTACTCATTACTGTAATTAATTTGTTGGATCATCAATTGATTTATTACCTTATAATTCTATTGAATTTAATTTGTTAATATTTTATTAGATAGTAAAGGTAGACAGATTGTGGAAAAGACTAGTAAAGACTCAGTACAAACCATCAATGACTCCATTAAGGTAGATCGCAGTAGAACACCTGAGAACAAGTCTATAACACAGGTGAATAAACAAAAAAGATCACCTGAACCAGTCAGTCATGTGGCCAAGCAGGTTTCTCCCGAGTCTATGAAGTAAGTTTACTCTTAATTGTAAGGTCTCACCAAAAATGAATTTGATTTGATTTGACATTTTTTGGAATTCCTAAAATGACATGCATATAAAATAGTAAAATATGAACAAAATTATGAGGAAAACACAAAAAAAGTATAAAACTTATTTCCATTGAGGTCATCAGAACATTAAAAAATTGTATCCCATCTTAAACAATTACATACAATCACATCGATTTGTATCTACTGTAAAACCCTTTATTTTTGCGTGCCCTTAATTTTTGCGAATTTTGCGATTAACCGACGATCGCGAAATTAAGGGTGCACGGAAATCGTGAAAATGTATTGGTCAAAAACGATTGCCAAAACAGATTTTACTAATGATGTCATAATGTATAAAATAAATGATCTTGTCTCCTTTTTTTAAGTGACAATCATTCATGAATCGCGACAAAAATACTACAAACAAACAGTAAAATACATAACTTATCCCCCTACGAAAGAAAGCAGAGTAGGCCTGTCGCTGCTATCGATAGGATTGCAATTGCCGAAATCGGGACCCACCACGGCGTGGTTTCCACCAAACAGAAGTCCGATATAGTGAGGCTAAGAAGATCGTCCAAAAACGTGTTTATTTCGTGAAATAATAATTTTGTTACTATTCACAAATCGATATGTAATAAATGTATCTCTTAAATGAGTTTTGACTCTCAACATCTCCTTACTATCGGTAAAATAAATCCGTATTTTGAAAGGAAATATTTCAAGCAAAGCCACTGGACGCAGACATTTTGTTTTCAGATGACAAAAGTGGTGGCACTAAATTTAGCTGACGGGCCCATGGCAATCCATGAACACATGGCATGGGCAAATAAAACATGATTTTAAACTAAAATAAGACGAAGAATCAGAATTTTTAAAGCAGGCTTTTGTTATAAATGATCAATAAACGATCGTAGCCTAATGGAGCGCTACAAAAGGGTTTTACAGTATATATTGAATCCTGTCACGATGGCGTGTATCTCATTGCTTGGAGTATGCAGTATACTTTCTTACTTGAAGTTGATTAGTGGACCTTTCGGATACTTTAACATACGTTGTTTATAATTTAAAGTACAGTATTAGTAGTTTTCTGAATAACAATAGATATAGGCATTTAAATTTTAACGTGTGAAAATATGGTTTTGAGAAAAGTCACTCACAAACTAATCTAAATATAAGCGGTTTTAGCTGTTTATTTTAGATTACTTAATGGGGAATTTTAAATATTAACTACTGTATATCAATGTTAACATAAAAATATCAATCCCAAAAGATCTACATAATGAAAGCAAATTATCATTAATTTAATTCATTCTATACCTTTGTTATAACCTCTATGGTAATTTATGTTTTAAGATCATATAGGAAATTAGGTCAACTTGCCGGAACCGTTCCACCCGATGAATTAAAACAAATTAAAAGGGAATTAAAACAACATAACGAAGAAGAGGAAAAAAGAAAGGAAGAAGAGTTGAAGGCAGCTGCCAAGGCAGGAGGAAGTGCAAAGTTAAGATTAGGAGATGATAGCGGAAGATCAACAACAACTCCAAGTGGTACTGTTGTTTATTAATTTAATTTAAAACCTAGAGCAAAATTAGCAAGGATAGAAAGGATATTGAGGATTGCATTATATCTGGGTTTGGATGACAGGGATAACTATACGGCAATGACAAGCCAAACCAGTCACTTGCTGAGATATTATATTGTTATTGCATAGAACCTGTCCTTTATAGTACAAAAATCATTAAAATCTGTGGATGGGGGAACACCCTCCTCCCCGGCCCTTTTGAATTTGGCAGAATATTATTTGCAGCCAAAAAAATGTTATTCTGAACACACTAAAAATGCACTAGAGAGTATCTGTAGGGAAAAATTTCCTGGGCCTAAGTAGGCCCTAGACCTTCGCCTATTCCCATCAGATTGCTGTTAAAATCTTACACCTATGCTTGTCAAAATTGGCACTGTCCCCACTTTCTACCTTCGCTAGATCCACACCTGCAAATAGGCACTAAAAGTTTACTAACAATCTGATTGTGTTTCACCTGCAATCACCTGTCTTGTCGGGCTCACAGGTAGACCATACATGTTCTGTATGGTACATGTCATGTCCTCACACTTTTATTGAATAATCATTGCATGGTTTCTATATTGTTAATTAATATAATAACAATATTCTGGATTTTTAAAGTGCCTAATGTTGTTGAACCTCTAAGTGCTGTGGACTAGATGTTACTCATTCATATGAGTTTCTACTCCCCTAAGGGTCACGTCATGCCATGCAGCAAGTACTGGCTTGCACTTGTGCTATCCCTCTGTCCACAACAGAGTATTGTATCAACCAGTACATCGGGGTAACCCCTATTCGTCTCGAAAGGTGTACTGGGTTGATCCGTATGTAACCGCTGGGTTTACGGTTTATAGTCCTTATCCGGGAAGACTTTTCCACCACCAGAACCATGGTGCGAGCAGGCCTCGAACCCATGTTGTTATTGCTATGGTTCACGGTTCTCCTGCCTTAACCGCTCGACCATACGACTCGCATTCATATAGGTAAATTTGTTGAATTTCATGTCAATAAACTAGTCAAGTTGTTCTTTAACATGTTTACTGTGCTTGTAGTAACAGTGGTGTGTGGCAGAGTGTTCCAGAGGTTAAATATTCTGTATGAGAAGTTATACTTCTGAATATCAAGATTTGCTCATTGTATATGAATTGTGCGGTTATGGCCTCTTAGATTTCTCTTGGTCTTTAATGGGGAAGAATCTGTACATTTCATCACCACTGAAATATGACACAATTTTCACTAGTTTTTATTTCAATCATCATTTTAATATAGTAACTACCATCACTTGATGATCATCCATCACCACTATTATTTTAACCATAATTATTTGTGTTTTTACAGGCAGAAGAGGCCTAAAAGATTCTCCACAGCAACGAGAAGCTCGGCGCAAGTCACGCAAATCTGAGCAAGCCGCAGCAGCACTACAAGCATACATTAAACAACACGGTAACATACGTATCCCAGTCAAGTTGAAGCTGTTATTTTCAGGTTTGTATTTTTAATTCTAGTTAATTTGTAGGAAGTAAGTTGATGGTAGCTTGCCCAAAATGAGTTAAAAAAGCACATCATTTAAAATAAAAAATAGTCAATAATATGGTGATTAAATAAAGTTATATATGCCACTTGCTCTAGCATTAAAAAATCTTAACTTAAGTTTTCTGGATTTGTATGTTATCTGATGGAGAATGTTATGAACAGTGATATCAGACTTAATATTTTCAATCGATTTTAATATCGATGATGGGCACGTCGGACGTGATAAACTTGTGAATTAACACACTTTTGAATTTGACGACTAATAAAATGCATAAAAACTCAATGTCTTCATAAATCCAGAGACAGCACTTTAAAAAAATTATTTTCTAAAATGAATGCAGAGAGTTAATCATGTTAGATGGTATTAAACCTCAATTCCATCATTATTGGTCCTGCATTGTGGCTTGGACACACAATTGCGTGACGACTGTCCCAGATCCAGGGCAACAACTCAACGCACATAGTTCTGCCATGCTCAGTAA
The DNA here is from genome assembly GCA_025631205.1 of Nesometra sesokonis. Taxonomy (NCBI): domain Eukaryota; kingdom Metazoa; phylum Echinodermata; class Crinoidea; order Comatulida; family Antedonidae; genus Nesometra; species Nesometra sesokonis. Next base: position 32,301 of record JAOTQE010059270.1, on the reverse strand, counting down.
CGTTATCATGACGTCAGTACATTTCACATTCTATGTTGTCGCAAATCAAAAACTCACTATTATTATTTTAAAAACAACATTAAGGTACTTATTAAAAACACATTTTTCAAACTTTTATTGTTTTAATTCACACAAAGTAAAACTTGATCTTGACTATTAAATAATTGTAGATTTCAAAATGCTGACAATCTTATATTAATCACAATAGTGATTTTGAATGTATATACTTTAATAGGTTGTTAACTGAATGGAGATGCACACCTTATTTCACTATTGTTTGTATAGATCACATTATGTACAAAAAATGACAGAATAGAAGAGCAGCAACAGGTCTGTCTTAGCACCATGTTTATAAAAAAATAAACCTCCAACAATTGTTTTTTTCCTGATGATTTAATATAGGACTCCGGTCAATAACTAATAGACTAGAGCGTCCTGTTCCTGCGATTGAAGATGTCTTTATCACCGTCTCTCTTGATGGGCCACTGATGTCAGAGAGCCTACGGCAAGAGTTAAACCCATTAGTTATCAAGATAGCATCTGCAACAAACCTTCCTAACACTCCATTATCCTATGATGAATTGGAGGATAAATGTCTTCCAGTCTATTGTATGTACAAGTTCATGGGAGAGCTGCCTCACATTACCAGTGGAAAAGATCAAGGGAAAAGTGCATATTGGGAAGACACGAATGTTGTTTTATTAGGTATATATACATTATATTGCATTTTTTGATGTTTCAAAGTAATAAAATGATACAAAAATGTCAGATCAGTATTGTATTTATAAACATTTAAAATTTCACTTTTTTTTTTCACTTTGAAAAGACTGGTCCTTTAAGTATGTACCTAAATTGCATGTGCACTGATTACAACTATAACATTAAAGAATGGATTGTGTTCCAAAAGTGTTTGTTTCAAAGATTGGGATCATAATGTGTATAGATCTTCACAATAATTGCTATAAGTATAACTTACTATAAACTATCCCCTGTATTTTTGAGCCCCTTTATTCAGGTTTAAGGTTTTTAAAAGTGCTTTATTTGAATTTAGCAATGTAAAGTTACAAAAAATCCACTATCATTCTGATTTAATTTAAACCAGGTACCAAATATTATTGCTGTTCTATATAAGATTAAATAAATTGATAATTAATACAGAAGACTTTTCTAAAACTCACTGCAAGACAAATTATGGGTGTTCCGGAGGATGGTCGGGTTTGGAAGAGTTTGCTGTATTACCAAATATTTCCTTTCTAGGTACTCAAGAGCGAGGAAAACTGTGCGAGTATTTGAACGGACCTCCATTACAAATTGAAGTCCATGATAGAGACCGAAAAATCAAGGAAGCTAAGCTGAAGCCTACCTTATTTGGGGAGGACATGGAAGATGACAAAATAGGCAATGTTGGCATGGTAACAGGTAAACAATACAATTTTCCTTGAAGATAAATGATTTTTCTTTTGGGAATATAGTCACAAGAATACCCTCTCTTTTTAACGACCCCTAAAACATATGAAATCCTTTCCTAAAGGATTTTTTGCACAGGCACCAATTCTATGGAATGAATTACCCTTTTCTATCCGTCATTCCGCAACCTACTCTCAGTTTAAGTCACTCTTGAAAACTCATCTTTTTTCATAACTTTCAAGATTTTTGAGCTGTGAGACTCCGTTAATGGAGCACTATATAAGCATTTTGTTATTATTATTACTATTAATACAAAAGTAGCAAAAGTTCAATTACTATAGGGTGATTTATTGAGGACAAAAATTGTAAGGGGGAACGTTCTATAGGAAATACATCTTTACCATTGCCATCTCCTCACCTCCAAAGTGTAGTGACTATACTGGACCCATGATAGAAATTGATGTATTGGGTTACTGGTCATATACTGTAAGATACCATGTTGCTTATGCGTACCTGTATATAAGTATATATGTAAAGAGCCACTTTCATGCAGAAAATACTGCAATGTTACCATAATCTTTCAGGCATTATTGCCAGTCTAAACCCTTTCACACAGAAGGTAAATTTTAGTAATATGACGGGTCGAATGGAAAGGCGTAAAATTATAGTCAGTCTTATAAAATATAAAAAATATTTATTCTTCCAGGCAAAAGAACACTCCACAATCCATTCAAAGAGCGAAGTCGTCCGTGGGATCCATATGGAGTGGCCAAATTTGATCTTTCACAGTTGTTGTTAGGGGAGAAGACCCTATATATGACATCACCTATCCACTGCTGCCCCATACCTGATGTTATGGGCCGAGGTGTAGAGAGTAAATTGGTTGGAGTACCTAATGCTGTTGATGGGCCTAGTAAGTAGTGCTTTCAAATCTGAATTTCTGTTTTAAGTTTTAATTAAACTGTCTTAAACAAACAACTACAGTCATACTTGCCTAAAGTCAACTTTGCCCAAGTCAAGTAAGTTGAGTTTAATTTCCACGCCAGCCAGATGTGTTTTCCATTAATTAGACTCTCTTAAGCTCAGTCCAGACTATCACATTTAATTGACAAAAAACTGTCACATGCCTATATATGGTCATGATGATGTCACCTCATGACCATACATAGAAATATCATTACCATATATAGATATAATCAAAGTTTTTTGTCAATTAAGTTCGATAGTCAGGACTGAGCCTAAATCAGATGTTTTTTAATGCCACTTTGGATTTGACAATTATGTTCACTAAAGCTGTGTTCATGTACTTTTTATTGTCCAGATTGAATCATGGTTATAATGGGCCATAAAGGCCAGTCAGTAAATAACTGTAGTATATCTTTTAAAATATATAATTTAATATACCTTTAATTTCATAGATTGTATCTTATCTTACTCTAATAACATCAAATAATTAACATTTTTGCCATATTTTTTCCCACTACAGAAGATGGACCAATGGCTGTGGGACATTACTTGGATTTCAACTCACAACTAAAAGTACGAATTGAAATCGCTTACCCTCTTACCACTCTACAAGAAGTCCAAGAAAAACCAGTTCTGCCCACTCCTAAGGAGGTAAGAAAAACTAAATAAAGACACTGACCCTCTAAACTAAGGTTAGGCTGTCTTATAATATATGGGATTAGTTCCATGTTTCACGCCTTCTTATACCTTTCATTCTTCATTGGGTAGTAGGCTGTTGGTTGTGCAAGTGTCCTTGGATATGCATTTTATAAGTGATGAGCTTTTATATTATATTTAACTTTTATAAATATTGTTATGAAGAATTTAGTTATTATTATAATATGTGTTTTTGCCTTAATTTTATTTTAAATCTTTGTAATGAAATGTTGATGATGATGATGACAAGGTTTTTTTTTCAGTGTCCATTTGCTAGATTAGTTTATGTTTTTGATTACAAAAACAATTGCTTCCTGCATGCACTGGAGATGTTGATAACAGAAATCAATGCGAAGGCCCTTGGGCTAGAGGCTATGCCAGAGCACATCATCAAAGCCGCACTTTCAACCTACAAGTTATCGTAGTAAGTTAGATTGCATTATTTCAGTGTGATATACAAAGAATAATTCTAAAGGCTTGTTTCCGAGACCAGATGGTGGTTACTGGGGACAGTTTCCTACTCTTTTTTTTTTAGATAGTACTGTGGATCCCTTTATTTTTGCGTCCCTAAATGTTCGCAATTTTACGATTTTTAACATTTCACGACTTTATTTTTCGTGATAGGACGTTTTCAAAACATGATAATTTTCGCGATTTTAACCTGTTAGTGTTATTACATTTGGAAATAAATCAGTTGTTTGTTTGGAAATTATTCTTTAGTTGAGGACCGTAATGTTAGTTTTAAAACTAGAGTGCTTGTCCGTGATAAACAAAGTTTAACAGGACCCGATTCACCTACCTCAAGGTTATTGTACCTGGCCTAGGCTAGTATCCCGATCGCGGGCCAACTCTGGCTCCTAGGCCTACAGTAGGCTCTAGGCCGTTTTCATTTGACAATTTCCACGATTTTTTCACCCATTGCTAAGTAGAATTACTGCTAGGGATAGTGCCAAATTTATTATTTCACAAATTAAACCTATTTTTAGACAATCTTCTCCATGCTAGGCCTAACCCCAGACTAATCCTGGATCGGCCTTCACGCGCAACCTCGACCTACACGTTCCTATATTTTTCTTAGAGATTTTTGTGATTGTTAAGTCATCGCAAAATTCACGAAAATTAAGGGCGTGCGAACATAAAGGGATCTACAGTATACTATGTCATTTGATGTGCAGAGGAGCAATGTTGTCCATGAGACCAACGGTTTAACATGTCATTGCTTGCTAGATTATATTTTAATGTTGAATGGTCAAACAGTAAAAGTGTGAATCCAAAGCCAAAATTTCGGCACTGGTTCACGGCGAGTTTGAACCCTTTTTTGATAAAACAAAACAAGTATACTTGGATAATGCTTATAAACTGTAGGCCCAGTGTAAACTAATGGTTAAGCTGTACATTAAACCTCACAGAATTTTAAGATCAGTAGAAGGTTACCAATGGTTCTGGTCAACATATCTTCTCCTGTGTGACTGGAAAAAAAAATCAGTGACCTTTAGGCGAGAAGCAAGACATTGAAAGTGCAACATCATGTCCACTAACTTCGGCACACGAATTTGATCTCAACTTGATCTGATGTGTTTTTGAGAATTATTTATTTTCTTTATTGCGCCATGTATCCCATCCTTGACAATGTAATCCACATTTTAAAGTTATTATAAACAAGTCTTAAGTCTTTAAAAGTTTGGTCTTTATCAACAAAAATTGACTATTTTACAGTGACCAGCAGACGAGCACAAAGCTTGACATTGTCACAGGATTTCAGATATTGGACGGTGAACAACATATATTCATCCTTGAAGGCTTGCGTGACCAAGCAATTAAAAAACTCTGGGATACTCTACCAAGACAGAAGTCTGAAGGTTAGACAATCTAAGAAGCTTTTACATTTATTTTTTTGGATTATTGGTCGTTAAGCTCCATCCAGACTATCAAATATATTTGACAAAAAAAAATTCACATGCCTATGGTCATGATGATGTCACACTATGACCATACATGGATATATCATTACCATATATTGGTATCATCAAAGTTTTTTGTCAAATCAATTTGATAGTCTGGATTGAGCTTTAGGCATAGCCAATTTATTGAACATAGTTAAAACTGTGCACACTACCTCATTACAGCATTTTGCCGCACACATGAACCATTGGCATGTGTGGTGCATAGTGGATATAGTATACAAATATACATTGTCTTGAGAGTTGCTGGTTAAAACTATGGGCAGAGGTGCTTCCAAATAGTACTATTCACTGAGGGCGCAGTCCCGAAGTGAATAGTACTATTTGGAGGCACAGAGGCCCATGGTTTTAACTAGCAACTCGAAATTAGGCAACGTATATTTGGTTTATATTCTACATCAAACACCTCAAAGATGAAGGGCTTAGGCCTAAGGCTAGGCCTACACTTAGTTCGCTCTGGGGAGGTGCGATCAAGGCGCGAATACACTACTACTAGGCCCCGGCCTACATCTTCAAAATTCAGTCCACAATCTCCAAAAAATTCTCTGAAAACGGACATACCATGTTTTATTTGTTTTTGTGTGTTTCCACTGTCTACTGAATTCGTCTAGATCGGAACGCCTAGACTAGGCCTAGTAGTGGGCCTAGCCTAGCTCTTATCACTGTGTAAACATCACAATTGTCAGTGACGTCACTTTGTCAAATAGCATTTTACTATACCGCAAAGTGACGTCATAAAAGTGACGTCACTTTGATAAATAGTACTATTTCGCAAAGTGACGTCAGCTTGCTGGAATAGTAAGACTATTTTAATCATGTGACGCTCTTTTAACCAACCAGTGCAGTTTAAATATTAGATGTAGAATATAATAGGCACTATTCAATTGTAATTGAAGTTAAAAATTTATTGTCCTATCACACATGGTTTAGTATCATTAGACAAGTCCATTTTGGAATTTACTTATAATGCTTTGATATGCCTGTTATACGGTCGTGATGACATCACTTTATGACAAAACACAGGCATATCATTATCGTATATGAGCATATCAAAGGTTTTTGACTAATAAAATTTTGATAGTGTGCTCTGAGCTTTCTGCATACTGTATTTCTACACTCATTTTATTGATAGAATTCTTGATATTTTTAAAGATTATTTGAAAATTATTAGAACTCTTGTTCTCTACAACCATTTTCCAGCTGATATAATATTCGAGGCTCTGTATAATTCTGACCTGATGTTCAGTGAACGTGTATATGTTGCCCTCGATGTTGACCTGTGCCGAATTAGACTTCATGAACCACTCAGCATTATTGTTCAACAACCATTGCTCTACATCCGTGATATGGTACCACGTCTGTGTCTGGAGGCCATCATTAGGCTTGATCAGGTAGGTTTAATCAAAGAGTATAAATAGCACAAGAATGAGCACACATGATTTTCGCGTGATTTAAAATGAAACCCTCAAAACGGCGCACCGGACTCCAATTTTTCTGCCAGATGAACGGGCTGCACATTGCGTGGTATTTGGAATACTCTCTGGTAATGGTCGAATGTCGCGCTTTGCGGGTGGGCTGTGCGAACCGCAGAATACAAGCTTGGTAAATTGCGCCGCCTTGGGTCCAATTGAAATTGGAACCCGGATGGAGTTCCGCGCACAATAGAATGTGGTCGATCTTTCCCTTTGTATTATCTTTGGTTTAATCATTGATGCTGTGGATTTATTGAAGAAAGCTCTATTTAGATTTGCATGTATAGTGACTATGAGATTTGCAGTAAGTACAAAATTCTGCTGCAAGAATGGTAACTTAAAAAAAGCACCATAACATTACTCTGGTGTTGAAGCAGCTCCACTGGTTGCCAGTCAGTAAGGGAATCGCATTTAAAATCCTGCTGATCACGTATAAAGCTTTAAATGGCCTTGCCCTAGTTTACATTCATGAGCTTATCTCTGAACACACGCCAGTGTGGTAGTTAAGGTCCGGTAATATGTTCCTTCTTTCAGTACCAAAAAGTGCCACTGTAAATGGCAGAATATCTTGTGCAGCAGCAGTCCCTGCACTCTGGAACAAACTTCCTATCAAGGTAAAACGTGCTCCATCTGAAAATGACTAAAATCTTCCAGACTGCAACTTTATCACTAAGTCTAGGCAGCTCCCCATAGAGTACTATGTTAGATACCCATTGTTCAACTGATGTCAAGGACTTCTCTAAGCACAGGTGCAGCAGCCATTCAGTAACCTCTCCAAGATGGGTTAATGTCCAAGACTTGCACTTGTGCAAGAGCTGATTCCATAGTTGCTATGAAGAAGCTCAACTTGACATTTTGGGACATATATGATCTCCAAATAATGTCTTATAATTTAACTTTTGTTGCATTTATGGTAAATGTTTTAACACGTTGACTGCCAGACCCCTTTCCCTGTTTCATTCCCATGTGCCAGAAAAGGTTTACATGTACAAATATAGTTTTTTAAGGTTTTATTTAGTCACATATCATCAAAATAGCGTGTCTAATATTTTGACGTGAAAATATTAGGTGACGAGTATACTCATTGGCACTGTGAAATAAATGTTCTTGCCTACCCCAGTGGCGAGTTTACTCGTGTGCATTGGGAATACGATTGTTATGTACAAAGGGCACCACCACACTTTGTAATCTTTTAAACTGCCTGCAATACAACACAACAAACATGGAAGTTATTTCAACATTACCGTCTAGGTGTATCTTCCCTGAACTACTGTACCCCTGAAGAGGCTGTAAATTTATGATGTACTTATGTGTCGTGAGCAATGTTATAAAGGTACACTGTTTTTGACGAGTATACTCGTCACTGGCACACACAGCTACACCCGTTTGGCAAGCATACTCAGGCAGTCAATGTGTTAAAAGAAATTGTACTTACTATATTCAATAATCACTGATGTGTTTGTTTTGATGTGTTGATCTTTTTCTATTAGCTTCTGACTTGTACCAAACTGAGACAATTAACCAAGAATGATCTGTTCCCAACTGCAAAAATGATTTTATCCCTGAGTCGTGAATTTGGAATTCCACTGACCACAACTGACTTTGAAGGTAAATCATTAAATCTAAATTACTTAGGGGTCATGTTAAATTATTCTGCTGCAATTACTGCAGTAATTCAGTTTGTGGTTAATGCAATTACTGCCTGGGGATTACTTTTAAGTAGGATCTGGATGAATAACCTAGTGAGATTTCAATAGAGGTAAATGCTGTATAGATTAAGAAATGAAAATAAATATTGGGAACTTAAAGATAAAGCTTATAAATGAGAGTAAGACCAAGAATGATGCTAGTAGATAGACTAAGAAATTGAAATAAATATTGGGAACTTAAAGATAAAGCTTATAAATGAGAGTAAGACAAAGAATGATGCTAGTAGATAGACTAAGAAATAGAAATGACTATTGGGAACTTAAGGATATAAATGAGAGAAAGAAAAAGAATGATGCTAGTAGATAGATTAAGAAATGGAAATACTGTAAATATTGGGAACTTAAAGATATAAATGAGAGGAAGAAAAAGAATGATGCTAGTAAATAGATTAAGAAATGGAAATAATTATTGGGAACTTAAAGATAATGCTTATAAACGAGAATAATGGAAAATGATGACTGTCATGGACCTACCAGCTTGCAGATGACAATTAAGTTAGACAAATTATGGAGAATTCTAAACTGCAGTATTATATTACGGTTTGGTAGAAAAACTTGTGACAACTTCTACATTTTTTACAATTTTCAGGATAACCTTATGTGTTTCTTACAATTTTCAAAGTAATGTATGTGTTTAGTTAAAAAGTCAAAAGATATGAAAGTTAAAAAAAATGGTGACCCCGATTTTTTGGAGTAGGGTCGGTCGGGCTTGAACAGGGCAGCATTTTTTAAGGCCTTGAAACGTGATTTTAGCATGCATCTATAATAATTCAAACATTTTAACACATTATGATCATTAAATTTATGTATTATCATCAATTAAAAAAATATTATTATAGTATTTTTATTTAAAATCATTTTCATTTACCAGTCCCTCAAAACTTTTAGTAATAGTAAGTATTTTAGTATTTTTTGTTTTGTATACAATGTTGATACTGTGTATAATTCAAGTTAATTTCTGTACATTATGTAAAAATGTATATGTGTATGATCATGTTTTGTGCTTGATTGCTTATTTGTTTTTATTTAATTTGCTAATTTTGTAATGTCTCCTGTTTATTTGTGGATGGTAGGCAAAATTTGTTAACAGTTCTTAATTATTACTCCATGGGTTAATGTTTTTTATTAACAGAGAAAGTTAAACTTTATCGTGTATGCTAAGATAAAACATATTTTCATAAGTATGATATTTCTAATGTTGTCTTTTAATTTGCTATGAAATCTTTATTGTATACCTTTCCTTTAAAACTTGCTTCACTTTATTTATTTTGTGTTACGTCCAATGGCGAGTTTTCTTGGCACTTGCAGGATGAGAACCACATCATGTTTTCTAAACCAAGTCTAATTATGAGGCTTAGGGAGGAATGCTGTTACTTCGTCTGAAAAAATCTATTGTGCACCCAGGTTCAAACCCAATACCTTGGAAAGGCTGTACAACAGCCTTCATAGGTGATTGACTTCTGCATCCCACCTCACCACGTCATCATTTCAAAAGCTTTGCTAGTGGTACTGTGTTGTAGCCTGGATGGAAAAATCAACTGACAATGGTCCCAGATGCAGGGCGACAACTTAACACACATACTTCTGCAATGTGTAGTGGTGTTGGTATGACGTCAGTATGTTGCTTGCTCCACATCATCACATTTCGAAAGCTCTCTAGTGAATTATCTTACATGGGATATGGGTTATGACTTCAAAAGTTTAAAGCCTCTTTTGTGTATTTTTTCAAGGATTTTTTAGGAGAACATGCAGTTGTTTTTAAAGTTTTAAAGTTTATGACACAATTTATTTATTTATTTATAGTATCATTTTCTGTTTCAGAACTTAAGCTTCCTGGTAAAAAAGTTGAAATGCTCGCAGAGACTAAGCGATCTCAAACCATGCCAGCAATAACAGTTAAACACAGGGAATGGACTCCACTGGACAATTACAATAATGAATACTTAGAGATGATAGCAATGCGAGAACAAAGTGGTCCAATGCATGATTTCATTAGGGAAAATATTGTAAGTAAATTATGGTTATATATGCAATTGTGTAAATAATAATTATGGCTCTTTTTTGCTTTCTAAACTTGGACTCCTAGTTAAACCTAGATGATGTTGGAGCTATAACTTCATTTCATATTTCTATTAGTATAGACTTAAAGCTCCAAACATTAATTTATTATTAGACTTCCAGCTGGTTATAATTCAATATCTCTTTTGGAAAATCCTATTGCTATTTTTTAGGACCTATAAAGCTCATTTAAAATTAAAATTTGATGCATATCATCCACCATATCTAATTTAAATTTTAAATAATCTCATTTTCATTACTTAATAGGTCTATTCAGTATGTTTTTAATTTCTAAATAATGATATTTATGTACGTATGATGTTTCCGTTACATGTTTTCCATTTTATTATCGGCAGGTTACATGCTGTTGGATGCAAATAGAAATAAAATAAAAAGAATAGCTTACATTTAGTAAACAGGTTTCGCTGATCAAGCCACCATCAGTCAGCATCATTAGTATGATGTGTTAGTTTCTTCCTCCTCTCATCTTGGTGTTTTTGAGAGTCCAGTAGTTAAGGAAGTTTTTCACATTTCAAGAAATTGACAGTTCTATGTATTGGACAATCGTTATGCCCTTCATCTCGATTAATATTATTCTGTTTTACATATCTAAATTGATTCTTTTATTCTCATTTCAAGACACAGGGATGTGTTTTTAGGTTGTGGATCAATTCTCCAACTGTGTCCTTTGCTTAACATTGCATACAGTTCATAAACATTTAAATAAATTTACTCTAGCAGTCGTTACAATTATGATGGTCAAACATGTTTGCCATTGTTGCTGTAGGCTATTTTGTATACAGTATCACTTTTTCATGTATCATGAAGCAAATTTTCGTAAGCTGATGGATCAGATGATGCCTAATACCTTATCCTTATTTGATTTGAAAGCTTTTACTTGTGCTTTTGTTTGATCACTACACAGCTCAATCGGCAGGGCTGCACACTTTTAATTTGAGAGGGCCATAAAACATATTGATTTAAAACGTTTGTGCCTCCTCACCATTACAGAGTACATTAAAGAGTTTGATCAATTTTACCCTACATTTTCAAAGAAATGTAGGGTTTTTCTTTGAAAATGTAGGGTGATTTTGAATTAACCAACTCACTGGCTTATCAAATTAAATGTTTATGAAGGATAGGAATATATTCATGGAGTTCTTTACTCCATGATATACTGTAGAGCTAAGCGATCAAGCTGAAACTAATTCAATTATTCATTGTGATAAGATTTTTTTTTAAACTTTCCAATGGGGATGTACACCTAATGACTTTAATTTTCCAATCGCTTGTGAAAAAAGATGAAAAAAGATGAAAAAAGATGAAAAAAGATGTGTTGCATTCATTTTACATTTAATTATAAAGCAATTTGCGCATTAACACCTTGATTTTATGTTTCAGGATGTAGTCGGTGAAGCTAGTTACATGAACAGTATAAACCGTGTTAAACCAGAAACTATTCATGTAGACCAACCAAACGGTGTTGCTCACAACTACAGTACACAGGCATTGAATAGCACAGAACAGGCTAAGGAAAGCCTACGGCAACAGCTGGCTAAGGTAATGGTAAATGAAAATATAAAGCCTTGTATGTGCGAGTTATTTGGTTGAGTGGTTAAGGCAGGGGAACTGTGAGCCATAGCAATAACAACAACATGGGTTCGAGGCCTTCTCGCACCACGGTTCTGGTGGTGGAACAAGTCTTCTTGGATAAGGGCTATAAACTGTAGGCCTAGTGCATACAATGGCTCATGTGCACTATTGTGCACTATAAAGAACCCAGTAAGAGACGAGTAGGGGGTTACCCCGGTGTACTGGTATATACATTTCCTGCTGTGGACAGATAAACGAGCACCTGTATCGGGCAGCAGAACATGATGTGACCCTTAGGGGTGTAGAAAGTCATATGAATGTGCAAAATCTGGTCCACAGCACCTTGAGACTCTTTTGTATAGGCGCTATATAAATCAAACTACATTACACAAAAACAGAGCTCCCAAGTTGGAAAACTGGAAATTCTAGAGATGGAGTTGGCCAATGTTCATAACTGTTTTGGGGTACTATATGGGCATCCAAATGTGAAATTATATGAACCCTGCTTTGGTTATTATAAATCAAATTACAAATGCTAGTGTTTTTACTATTATATTTGGTACAATTATTGAGAAACAAACCTTCAAAATACCATTAATGTCCAAATAAATGAACAATACTACATATAAATAAAATAATATATTCTTGTTTATATTACTAATTTATCAAAATTCCTGGAGATAATCATGAACAATTCAAATTCCTGAGGAAAATTGGGTATTTCTTGGAGTCTGGGAGATGATGCAAAATTCCTGGAGACTTCATAAATCGAACTACATTACTTCACATTTTTACCTCATCATTTTATTTTATTTACAGGAGCCAAACAACCGTTTCACTTACTGTCCTGAATACAACTCTGCCTCAGTCGTTCCTGTTGATGTAAATGCTCTCCATAAACAAGAATCTGAAAGGTCAAAGGCCAAATATCAAACTGCAAATGGGTTTGTTTACCCAGGTGTGAAGAGCTCCCTCTTAAGTAATGAACATCCAAGAAAACCAGATGAAGCAAGAGTGACAGAAAACCTGGAGGTATGTGCACCTGAGGTTCTTATCCATTGTACCAGTCTTGCAATATATTTCTCAATATACATTTATGAGACATTGATTGACTTCCAGGTCCATTCATTTGACGATCGGGTTCTGTTCAGTTGGGCCCGATTGTTCACTACAATGATCCTGATGATCTTGGGCTTGATAAATTAAAATTTGCAAATTTATGGCATAATATTATAACATAGCTTCTTCTGTAATTAAATGAATAAAATATATGCATATTCGAGTTTTGGTTTTAAAACAGAAACGATGATGATTGCCAGTTTTTATATTCACTAAGTTGGTTCTGATCGTCCAATTGATCACTGCCTCATTGTCTGTGCATGGGCCTGATAGTCCATCAATCGTGATGCTATCTATTTTCTTTCGAGTGTGAGACACTAACTGACGATGGTAACTGATATTTAACTTGTTCTGTTCTGCTATCCTGACAAAACAAAACTGTGAAAAATGTTTGACAATAAAATGTTTTAAAGTTGTTGTACTTACTGTTTTAGTTTGTGGCAATGTGAATGCATTTCATGTATTTATGAAAACTGCATTTTAGAATTTATAATTCTTTAACTTGCATGTAATATTCAATTCTTCTTCAGCCCTGGAAAGAAAATATCCTTCATGCTAACATACTGAAGCCAACACTAGATCGTGAGCGCTTCACATGGTCATCGAGAGATGCCGACATCGACCTCTGGAGAAAGCCTCCTAAAGACTTTGGTATCCATCCTCCAGCAACAATCCATCTAGCTGGTGACACACTTGACAAGGAAAAGAGAATAGCACAAGATTTGGACGATGTCATGTGGAGAGACCGTCTGATTGTTGAAGATCCTCAGATGAAGTTCCACCGTTGTGCTACGGAAACAGAACTAACATACAAAGGATTTTTATCAAGTAACCAGATAGACAGAATGAATGGACTACTCAAAGACAAACCAAAGAAGTACTCTCTTTTAGGATCTGGGGCAAATGTCATTCCTGCTCTATCAGTTGTCAATTATCCAAGTGTTGATACACATGCACGAGAAAATGGATTACCAATCCTTCCAGCAATTGTGGAAGATGATAAAGACAAATATTGTGGTGATATGCCAGGAGCATTTGAAAACCGTAGTTGGAATGTGTCGGAAAATCGTATACCAATTCGTGATATGGAACACAGCAAATTTGAGGAGCTGAAAGGACAAGATTTTAAGTAGGTTTTATGTTTTTTTTAATATGTAGCTTACTCAATGAAATTGATTTGTTATGAGGTTGTATTGTTCTTAACAGAATAATCATATTTGAAATGAAATTTGCATATACTATACAAAAGTGTATTCATGACACTGCATATTTTTACCAATTTTTTCACCTATTTGTTTTTGTCTAGCGTTTCTGTAGATCTGGCAATGAAAGTAGTGGTCTCTAGTTGTAAGGAACTTTTATAAAATGGACCAACTGGATAATTTTTAGGAAATATGTGAAAAAAAAAATCAAAAAACTAATCTTGCAAGATACTTTATTGGTTTACCGAAAGTTCACTTTGCATTTATTGTTAGTTGTTTTTAACACCCAAAAAACCGACTGACTGACATCACAGTTGAATTTAAAACGAATTGTTATGACTAACTGAAAGTAAGAAAATAATTGGAGATGTATGAAAAGACTAACCCATGAACCAACCAAACCACAGATGCTTGGACAGATCTAAAACCTTTAGGTCCGACCAGGTACTCATTAATTACCGTCTCTCCTCTGACATCACTAACCAACTACCTGTTGAATTTTAATTCAATTGACTAACAGAAATAGAGAAAATAACATGTTGAACATAATGATGGGAATATAACCTACCCAAAATGCATGGAGATGTTTGAATGCATCTCAAAAACATATGATGCACTATTATTAATATCATATAATCTCCTTATTTTTTAGACTATACCACAAGGAACGTAGCGCCATTTTCAAATCACCTATTAAGATGCTTTCCAAGGAAGATAGAAACACGAACCTGTTCCGTACACTTCCACCGGAAACTTTAAGGACAAAAAGTCAACTAGTTGGCAACGAGTGCTTCCGATATCCTCCTCCAGGAATCCGTCCTGCAACCATCAACACAGAATTTTATTATCCTGATCGTGAACAGTATTGGAAATCACCATGTCCACGTGACCCATCTAACAAGCCAGTACTAAAAGCATGAGATTAACAATATTTTTTTTAGTAAACAAGGTGGATGTAAAAACAAGAATATTAAAAGAAATCTGATCATTAGTAAGTCATGAAGTCTGTCTTGATATGATTTTACCATGTTATTGCATACTTCACCCAATTTAAGGCATGCATACATGAAACATTCTTAAAATCATAAAGATACTTGCATTATTATGCAATGAAAATAAAACAGATAGATTTTCAGGGTAAGATATTAGAAGGCATAAAAATGTGGAGTAGATTTGTAAATTTAGGGTACATAATATTTGTTACCTAATATGATATAAAGTTTTAATCCACAATGTTCAAAGTCTGAATTAGTTAATTCATTCACTCATTCAGTGTTTTATTTCTGAAATAAATTCCATATAAATAGGCCTACTGAAAAAAATACACAAATATAAGTTTATACAATAGAAGGAAATGAAAAACAGGTATAGCCAAGCAATAAAATACAAAATATAACCACTTCTGTTTTAGCAAAGATGTTAGAAAATATTGCGTCGTGTTGCTTATAACAGTTACTACTGCCAGATATTCTTTAATAAATTCATAAACAGATGGAACACTATTCTCTACAAACATCATATGAAAAAGTGGTTAAGTGTGATTTAAACAAGTTTTCATGACTTGATAGACCTGGCTCTAGTTCCAGCTTTAATATAAAGGTACATTACTTAGTGAATGGGTATTTTCGAAACTCCAAGTTTGGAGCTAAATTGTTTGGCTTATTCCATTATATCTTAGGTAAATTCTCAATACTGTATTGTCAAAAACATTACATTCTGCCATATGGTTAACAAAGATGTTGAATCATGATTTTTAGACCTAGCTGTGTATTATTTTATTCTTCTTATAGATCCATCCATTATTGCGAGTATAGTTAAACTTCCATAAATAATGTTGGATTTTTATCTAAATGCTTTTAATATGTAAATTATGTATTAGATGTAAATTTTAATCTATTTTTCCTAATTTATGTATTATTAATTGTATTATATAGCAATAATTCACAACTGTATTGTGGGCATGAAATGCACTAGAAATAATTTTAAATAGTAATAATTATTTTTAATAATTTTACATAGTAATAACAAACACGGTGTGAGTGACGGGAGTCTATAACCCCTATCACACAGAATTGCAACCTGGGAATATTGTGGTAATTTGCGAATGCCGGCTTTAGTGTGAAAGGGTACTTTCCCTTCAATGCTGGCACAGTGCCGGCATTCGTTAGACCACCTCAGACCCTTTATATTACTGTCACTGCCTTAGGCCAGATGTGTATGAAATGTTCCAGAGTGTAATGCCTGCTTATGCATTGTATCATAACTAAACAAAGGTCAAGGTTGGGAACCTCTATTATTAAAACTGCCATGTTTATGCCTTTCGTTCGGACCCTTTCACGCAGGAAACCGTCATATTACCAAAATTTGACCTGTGTGAAAGGGGTTAGACCAGCAGTAATGCTGGCACATTTATGGTAACATTGCAGTATTTTCTGTGTGAAAGGGGTTTAGTTGTATCATGAGGGTATTTTGTACACTTTACTGTTCCTCATGGTATGCAACAATGGTATAGTAGTAGAATTGTATACAGTACAGTGCTACTGTAAAATTAAAAATTAATGCAGACTGTCAGGCTTTGTTGCTTTGCTAAATAAAAAAAAGCGTCATGCTATTTCTGATACATCAATATACATCAATAATATGTCCATATTCGTGGTAGCAGTTGGCGCAGCGGTTGCGGATCAGAATCCCAATCGAGAAGTTGGGAGTTCGAGACCCACTCATGCCAGTTGCTTGTGCACCTGGACAATGCACTTTTCCCACATTGCTTCAGTCTACCCAGCTGTATGATCGATACCAGCAAATTGCTGTAAGTAACCTACGATGGACTAGTATCCCATCTCCAGCCCTATGAGCCTTCAGGTTTGGAGAAAGGTTTACTTTACTACATATGCATTTTCATTAGGTTTTAAAGTAAGGACCTTGTAAGCAACTGTTGCTATATATGCTCATATTTTAAAGTCTTTGTGCTTTATACATTGCATATTTTTTTATACAAAATATGATACTGTAGTCTAATGGTATCGATTCCGTCCACAGTGGTGCTTGCTACATGTGCATAAATATGTCATCCATGTAAAGTTAGCTTTTATAATTTAAAATTGATATTGTACTGAACTTGTATGTTTGAGAGACACTACTTGAATGATCATAGTAAGCATGATTCATACAAGACATGCAAATACCTACCTGTCATACTCATTGCACCCATAATTCACTTCAGCAAATTGTTCTTTGCATTGGATTATTTAACACTGTTAGCTTAATATGAGTTACGATAAAACATGAACTATTTGGACATAATTACCAAAGGTGGGAGCAGTTGGTGCAGCGGTTGCGTTCAGAATCCCAATCGAAAGGTTGAGAGTTTGAAACTCACTCATGCCAGCTGCTTGTGCAACTGGGCAACGCACTTTACTCGCATTGCTTCAGTCTATCCAGCTGTCGATGGGTGTCACCAAATTGCTGGGAAGTAACCTGCGATGAATTAGTGTCCCATTCAGGTGCAGTATCACACTCTCATCCGCTTTACTCTATTGAAACTAGAAATAAGCTACAGTCCTATGGGCCATAATGCTCGGAAAAGGATTTACTACCAAAGGTCCCACCTATGTGTGACTGCCCAACTGACCAATGAAGCTCATTCAGTAAAATGACCCTGGCTATAGCACTGGAATAGAGAGCTTTCACATTGTGACAATGTGGAGTATAAACTTACAGACACTGTACACTGAACTATGTGTTTGAGTTGTACCCCTCAAACAAGGTGGGTCTACCATGTTAAATTACTAGGAAGGTCTACCTAGAAGCACACAGAACTAGGTAGTATATTTGTTGATGTTATTGATACCTTAAGCTGAATAAGTAATTGATTGTCATGGTGTCAGTTTTAATTAGTCTAAAGGTCTATTAATGGCTGTATTGTCCTATTGTAGGGCATTGTTGACCATATCCTCACCTTGGGAGGTTAATTGAGAGATTTATGGGTCTTGGTTAGATAGGTAGCATGGTTGGTGTAAGGTAGTTATTACAGTGTTAACCCTAATTAATAGGGTTAACACTGTAATAACTACCTTACACCAACCATGCTACCTATCTACCTTGTCACTACCATTATCTACCATGTTAACAGAGTTATTTTACATCCAGGCCACAACATAGTGCCAACAATGATGGAAGTACAGTTTATACATATAACATTATTGCAATTAAATTTATTTCAATTTAATTAATTCATGCCATTGTCACATCCTGCATGCATATGATAGGTATTGAAATTGATCAAATTCACATGTTTGTTTTTTTTGCATTCCACATTCTATGTCATTGCAAAAACTAAACCTCTGGTGTGGTTGCAGCTTACAGTAGAACCCCCTATTGTGGAGTAACCTTTGAGACTAAACAATGTCTCCTTAATAGAGGTTTCCTCTTAATAGGGGTAAGCCATAGTGTTACAAGATATATTTCCCATTGTATAGTTTCAAGAAATTAAAGAAGAAAAGAAGAAGAAGAAGAAGAAAAATCCCCTTAATAGGAATGTCCTAAAGAAAGGATTCCACTGTATCTTATCAGGTGTTGAATGGTAGATTTCAAGGCTTTCTTGATCAATAATTAAAATTGTCACTCAAACATACAAGCATGTCTACAAATAGACAAAATGTATTTCGGTGCTGGCTTTTTCCTTATACAGTTGTCCTCCGTTTTGTAAATGGTCGCTAGTTACAGAAAACAATGAGATGTCTATATATTCTTGAATAAATCTTTATTATTGTTATAATCATGATTCTTATACTTTATATTTGTATGCATTTAGTAACTTCTGAATTAAACTTAATCTTTTTAACCATGATAAAAGAACATGGCATGGACCAATTAGACCAGTCACCATCAAAGGTGACCTTAGACCAAGTAGCCCCTTTTCAAGTGATATTAGTTTATCTCAATAGGATTATTGACATACTTCATATTTCCCACCTCTTTAAAACTTGTGAAAAGTTTCAAATGAATAATTATTGCACCAAAGAAACAAATGTTTTAATAACAATATCATTAACAAAACATGACCAGAATTTTGAGGACTTTCGAAAAACAATAATCACATTATTATAAATTGAAGACTACATATATAGATATCTTTAGATTATTTTTACATGCATTCTTATAATAATTATCTATATACTCTATATACTTTAAAATATTTTAAACAATGGAAAGAATCCTTAAATACAATGATCAGCAAGAGCTGAAAGACCAAATCTATTGGATTATAAATCTGCATACAAATTGCTTATATTTCTATGCAGTACTGTACAGTACAATTATAACGCAGAGGTTTGGATGATTTTACAGACAGTGTTAACACTTGAAAAGTTATGAAAATCAGACACGGATCCAAGAGGGTCCCATCGGACCGGGCCACCCCTTTTGAAACAAAAAAAAAATGTATTTTTTTGCACAATTTTGAATACAACTGGCAACCACGCCCACCCGGATCTGGAAGTGGGCCCCCCTTTCGGTGGATCCGCCCCTGGAAAATTTTAATTGCACTTCCGGCAAACTAGTTCTAAACTCAGTTGGCCCATACAACTTTCACTTGCCTACATAGTTGAACATTGCAAATTTTTGGTTATCCCATATTATTATTCAATTATGCAATTTTGACCAGTTCACTATTATATAGTACTGGACTGCACGCGATTAGTATCCAACCTCCCAAGCCACTCTCACCTGATTTCGCCACGCGATGATTGTTTATAAAAAAAAATATCATTTCAGCCCGAAAAAATTCAAGAAGTAGCGTTGATGCACTCATTTATATTTTTTATTCAGTACCGCCATGTTTTCAGGGTCTACAAAACATCATGACAGACTAAAATTATATCTTGTTTGAATATAATATTTTTATGACATCCAAGAATGTATTGAAGCAAGACTTGGAAAATGTTGAAAAACAACTACAGTATTATCAGTGTCGAAGCCAGCATGAGGCAGACGAGGCGGTTGCCTGTCTGAAATTTTCAAAATTTAGCTGTTTATGCCGGACTCACCCTTTGACTTCCAACATAGGGTTCCAGTCCCTGGAATCCAACAGCGGGTTCCAGTCCCTGAAATCCTACGTGACTCCCATACTTCGCCTCGTCTGTTTTTCAACTATGGCTACAGCCCTGATAATCTGGCCCCAACAGCAAGCAATTGCTCTAGCTGGAGGTCATGCAGCAAAATGGGATAAAACAACACCACCAACAAACAGATATCACAATGTGAAGAGTGTCTTAATGGCTGAACCAAACAATGGACATTGTCATATTCGACAGATGTCTGCCAACACACGATGCAATCATTGTAAATACCTTTTGTATTTAAATAGTAAACTATGGTAGTACAATACAATGCAGTGGATTCATAATATGATGCGGAACCTATAGGATGCCTGGACAGGCCGATTTCCAACTTAGGGGGTGACATCGTGGCTGCTGTGCATTGCAATCTAGTGCTAAACGCTGGCTCACAAAAATGGCACACCCGCTAAATAATGGCAAATACTTGTTTTTTACCTTAGTCTTAGATGGTAAAAACAAAAAGGAATTCACAAAATACCTACGCACAATATGCAGAAGGCAGCTCGATGGTTAAGAGCTCCATGCCGCTAGTTCGAAATTTCTTCGATGTCAACCTTTTCCCATAAGGCATTGTGAATTTCGGCCTGTCCACTGCAACCGATAGGTGGCGCACCATATTGCGAATTTACCAAATTGAGTTTGAGGTGGGTACAACAGCAGAGTATCAGTACACAAAGATTTATACATTATTTGACATATCTTGTGTATCAATAATAATATTAATTTTTTTTAAGCATCCTTCTATGAAACACACAATCCTTGGATCGTCAGGTGGGCCTGTGTGAAAGGCCCATTGCTAGGCCAGCTGTCACCACTGGTTCTAGGCTGTGATGGCTGGCAGAGATGTGTTTGCTGGTGGCGCCTGGATGGCCGGCACAGAAGCTGAAAAAGAATTGTGCATATTAAATCAAAAACTGTGATTTAGTAGAGTTGGATCCAAAAAAATTATCACTTGTAAATGACAAAACTAAATTTCTATGGGTTAATAAAATAAATAAATAAACACAAAACCCTTAATTCTTTCTAAAAACAATATATCTCTAAAGGGTGCAAATAATTAGCTTTTCAAGTACAGTGGAACCTCGATTTTACATACCTCAATTTTATGAACCCTCAATTTTACATATGGCTAAAATTGTAATATTTAAAGCTTTGAAAATTGACTTTCACAGCACATGCTATAAAATATGTGATCGAATATTAACCCAGTATATAGATTCAATTTATTAAAAATCTCAACAAAGCAGTAGTAAATAAATGAGGCAACATGCAAGGAAGGAAACATTTAAAAGGACCATAATTCAAATTTACAAAATCTTGGATTTAAATACCTCTTCTTGTCCCTTACAGTATATTAAAAGCAGGGTTCTACTGTAACTTGATTATTTAATAAAAACGAAAAAAAGCAATTAAAAAAATAACAGCAGCAGCAGCAACAACAACAACAACAACAACAACAACAATTATAATAATGATAATAGTTAATACATACTCTGATCCTGGGGAGTAACCATAGGTTCATGCTCCATAGCTTCATCGCTTGCTATAGATAAAAAAAACATGAAAATAAACTAAGTTCATTGAAAATATTGCTGAACAAATCTAAAAGAAACTGATAAGATGTGAAAGCCAGTGCTTATTTCTTTATGTCATGTTACACTAGATTAAGTTTGAAGACATGTTTCCAGTGGGGTCCTTCAGATGGTGATACTCTGGAAGTCTTATAGATTTATTATTATGACTAGATGGTGATCTTAACACTGTAGAATTTCAGTCCCATGTAGGCGCCTACTATTTTGATTTCGTTAGCCTCCGTCACACACATGTAAGTTAAATAACAATAACTGTTTTACAATTATTATATATTTAACGTTGTTTTGTCAGACAAATTATTTATATATGTCACGCATATATTTTATGTTGTCAATGTCTTTAGATTTACTTTCATTTATTGATAAATTTGAAACTTTTATGAAGATTGTGAATGTGCAATTTCGAAAGAGCAACAGGGTTAGAACGTAACGAAATTTGATTGGTAGGATTCCAAAATAGTAGGCGCTTACTTGGAACGCACTTGGGGCTATGTACTTTGTGGAAGTTCACCGTCTAGCCGTAAATAATATATCTATGGGAAGGCTCTACTTTTCAAAGTTTACTGTAATTTTAACATAAAAATGAGCCATGTTACACACAGAACCTACAGCTGAAAGCCTCATCTGAAAAATGATACATTATACATACATATATTGGAAAAGAAACACAACGCTTTTAATCTTCATTATGTAGTCAACATACTACATTTATTTACAAAAAAAATGGTGGCCTTACGGTCTCATACTAACAGACATGTTTCGGTGGACCTACCACCTTCCTCAGTGAACACATATTAGATAGCTAACATTCTATTTATACCAGTGGCTAAATACTGTGCATTGTTGCCTATAACCATGATCAAATAATGTAGTATGTTGACTACAAAATGAAGATTAAAACCGTTGTGTTTCTTTTCCGATTTATTATTTGTTTGATGTCAAAACGTTCATTTGGACATACATATACATTAAGAAATTAAAGACCCATTACTCTCCAAAACATATAAGATATAAATTTAACTTTTGTATTTATCTTTAATAAACTAATAATAATCTATTCTATTTTCTACTCTATCTTCTATGCCATTAGTTGTAAACGTAAAAAAACAAAAGAATGTAATTTCTTTGAGAATACCCTAAAAATTTGGATTAATCTTTTATGCTTTGCTTTTGTATATGTGGAGGGCATACTGCGTGCAAAAGGCTTATGGGGAGAGTAGCCAGGATGAGTCTATCTACAGCATACAAATGAAAATTTATTGAAGTAATTGTCTAGGTCTAGGCTAACAAGAATCAATGAGATTTTATTCTATTCAAGATTCTGAAAAGAATGCAGACATTACAATGAACCCAAACATGTTCATTATTTTTTTAAATACTAAAAGGGTAAATTTTAAAAATATTTTTTTTTTAGTGAATTTACAATATTTTGGAAGTAATGAGTCTATAAACTATGAGAAACAAAATTAAATGTGAGGTCTCACCCCAAAATGAGTCTCATGGTTGGAGAATAAAAAATGTAGTTATTGGTATATTCTAATAGAGCAAAATATAAGCTCTAACCAAAACTTTAAATTCCTAAGATAAGGTGGTTGCAAGACATGACCATTTAAAGTTTTAATGTACAGAAACATTTTTGGGGGAAAATCACCCACAAAGCAATTAAAAAAAAATAAACACCTTCATCAAAAATGAAATTTAAGTACCATAGTACTCAAAAGTAACTAAAACAAAATTTCTCAAAAATATGATTGCAAAATATTTTCAGGGTTGGTTTTTAGAGAGCTGACTATATATAATAAAAAAAGCCTTTTTCAGATATAATCAAATGCTGAATATCAAATGTGTGACATTTTTTGGGGCAACATGTGCAACAATAATTTGGCATTTTAACTTTTCCCCCTATTCCATTTTAACAAGATACATGCATTACATAAAACATTAATTAATAGCCCACCTTTACAAAACACTAAAACTTAATATTAAAAATAAACCTACTTCACACCAGGTTAGTAAACTATCTGTAAAATATCTAATAGACACAATGGCGTGTTTCCGCAGGAAAAAATATCTGATAATATTGCGATAAAAATTATCCGATAAAATCGCTGTAGAAATGGGTGTTTAAACCTATTTCAATGGTAAAAAAAAATATCTGGTTCTATTTTGATACTTAATATGATTATATAATAAAAATAATTATTTGATTCTATTCTGATAATCATCCAATAATTGACCTAAATGCGGTAATTTTTCACCTTTGACGTTGGTTAGCATTGATCGTGTTTTTGCAATGATTTCACTGCAGTCCTATACAAGGAAAAGTGAAATTATCAGAACTTCACCAGATGTCAATGGCTCAATTAGGAAGAAACAATGCATTTTTGGTCTAAATTGAGTTTGCACAGTTCAATTTTTAAAATTGGGGCAAGGCATGGCAAAACCATCAAGTTGTCACACAGGAAGTTATTGAGAAATAAGTAAATAACATCAGGAAATATAGACAGTCTATTTTGTTCCATATCTTTAGTTATAGATGTCTGATTTTGATGATTAACCTCTCATATTAAAGCTTAAAGCAAGTGTGATATGGTTTCATTATTAACTCCATTTTGCAATTTAGCGACAATTTGGTGGTTTTGCCATGCCTTGCCCCAATTGATTTGATTGGATATTTTATTGGAAAATCTGAAAATTCTGCAAAAATACAGCCATTGATTATACTGATTATTAGCACACATCAACATTTTTTATTTCGTGTCACATCCAAGAGAAAGCTTTACTCACCACTTACAGGGTGAAAACTATGTATTGCCTTCTAAACCAAGTCTCATTATGAGGCTTAGGGAGTGGCGTTGTTTGGTCATCATGAAACAGAACCCAGTGTTCAGGCAGGTTTGAACCCAGGACCTTGGGATTGGAAGGCAAGCAAGTTAACCACCAAGCTACAACACCATTATATGTTTATTGACACAACACCAAGGATGGGACAGAAGACAAAGTAGAAGGGAGAAGGCCAAGAGTAAGAAAGAGAATGACGATATAGGATAACATTAAGCAAGGAAGGAGTCACCACCGGAAGAAACAGGATACAAAAAAAAACATGAGTACTGGTCAATTTCATGAGGGACAAAAAAGAAAAGCAATGAAAAACTACAATGAATTAAACCAAAGCAAAGAAAATCAAAATAATACTGCATTAGAAAACCAAATCTACCACAAAAAAATAAACATTAAACACTAATATAATACCTTTTAGTATCTGCTGTTTTTGATGTTCCTATGAAAATCCATTAAACAATAAAATAATATTCAAAATTTCAATAGAATCTTATGCTAAGTATACCATACAAATTAATTTTTCATATGGATAAGTGCACACATCTGAATAAATTCATACATATAGACGTGTACTTTCAAAGAAAGCTTTTTTTACATGACAGAATTGCTATAGTGTATATACAATTTTATACTATGTAAATTAAAGTTAAAATTTAAATTTAATCAATTCCTAGTAAAAAACATCATCGAATAATATAAACAGACAATGTGAATGACAAGTTTTGACATATGTTGTGCATTGTCACCAATTAGAGCCGCAATTGTTATTTTACAAGATATATTTACGGGAGCCCACATAGGATACTAATGTAACCTCTCATTTTGTCCGTACCGTTTTTTTAAACTTCACTTGAATTATTTTTTTCTTTTATTTTCGTTTTTAAAATGGTTTTATAAATAAGATCCAGGCAAGTAGTGAAAAAATACTTCATCAATAATTTAAAGCATGACAAAACCAACTCAGGCATTAAATTTGAAGAACTAGACAGATTGTCAAGAAAGGTAATAGGACAAGTAACTTTCTCTTTTATTAGTAGTAAAACATTTCCAATATTAAAATGGTATAGACTATTGTTGGGTAAGTGTTGCTCATATTAGTATTAATAAGTTTATCTTACCAGCTTTTTCTTTCTTTTCTTCCTGTTCTTCAGCAGCTGTCTTGTCAGCTCTAAAAAAGATTCTAGCACTACTTAAACTGTAGTACAACAGGTCAAATTCCTAAAAAGAAAACATTCATATTCTAGGACTACTTAAACTGTAGTACAACAGGTCAAATTCCTAAAAAGAAAACATTCATATTCTAGCACTACTTAAACTGTAGTACAACAGGTCAAATTCCTAAAAAGAAAACATTCATATTCTAGGACTACTTAAACTGTAGTACAACAGGTCAAATTCCTAAAAAGAAAACACTCATATTCTTAAATGTGCATGATTCAGAATAAAACTCTCGAAACCGCGCATCGGGAACCAATTTTTCTGTCAGATGCATGGGGGTGGGCTGTGCAGTTTGTACTAATTGGAATACTATACTAATTAAAACCGTAGAATACGCGCTTGGAATAGTGCGCCACCATAAGTGCGGTAGATTTTGGTATCCTGTATGAAAGTTCCGCACACAATAGTTTGATCGATTTAGACTTATATAGCGCTTTATACAGTCTCAATGTGCTGTGGACCAGATGTTACACATTCATATGACTTTCTACGCCCCTAAGGGTCACGTCATGTCCTGGTGCCCGATACAGGCGCTCATTCATCTGTCCACGGCAGGGGATGTATGGACCAGTACACTGGGGTAACCTCCTACTCGTCTCGAAAGATGTACTGGGTTCTTTATAGTGCACACAAGCTGTATGTCCACACTGGGCCTACGGTTTATAGTCCTTATCCAAAAAGACTTGATCCACCACCAAAACTATGGTGTGAGCGGGCCTCCAACCCTTGCTGTTATTGCTATGGTTCACCGTTCCCCTCCTTAACCACTCGGCCATACAACTCGCACAAACAATAGAATGTGGTCAATCTTTCCCTCTGTATTATCTTTGTATGTACATACCCTCTGGTAGGTCTCAAGTCTCTTAATAGTCAGGCTTCCAGTTTGCATAAGCTTCTCATCTGCCGCCTGTGCCTTCCTCACGTTATCTTTCTCCTCTGCGTACTTCTTACGGACCGAGTGAAACCAGTGAAGTGAATCAAAGCCTTGATATTGATCAAGAAGCTTTAATATGTATGCAACACCTGTAACAGATTAAGTAAATAATAAAAACAGCAACAGCAGAAGCAACAGCAGCAGAAGCAGCCACAACAACCATAACAATAACAACTAGACAGCTGCACTCGTAGTATTTAACAAAATGGTTCACTATTATAATAGAATACCTTGACCATGCCCGTTTTAATTTAACTTAATTTAATCAGCTTGAGATCTTTAGTCAAAAAACATTGTGGTCAATTATTAAGAGTTTCTGATAAAACTGTGGCTTTTAGGCTGTTTACAAACAAACAGACACACAAACATTTAACGTTACAAGTCAAACATCTTACCTGGTTGGCCAACTAAGGCACAAAAATGGAACAGGGTTTTAAAAGGAAATAATGAACAGTCAGAAACTTGTAAAAAAAAGATACTCCACAACAAGACTTGAACCTGTAATTGCAGATTATAAGTCGCATGTTTTACCCTCTCAGGCAATTAACGCTCAACAATACAATAGTTTTAGAAACAAATAACAAACATTCTAAACTTGTAAAAAAATATAAAGATGGGTCAACAACAAGCTGAGTTTAGAAAATGACGATTGAAAACAAGAATCATTTAGAAGGATGGCATAGACCTGGAGCTCATCGAGTACTTGTTTAAGCCTGTTTTCCTGTTGATCGTTATTCTAAAATCGCTGTTTTGAAACGGCGTTTTGAATCATTTTAAAAAAGTTAAAAAATTAACGATAAAATTCAAATCACGCCGGACCGCTATATTTCCACTATTTACTACGCTGTAGTTTGGGTTGTAACAAAATTCGTAAATATGTGAGGTGTCACCACAAAATGAGTCGTGTTGTACAGAAAACCATAATTGACTAATAGTTGTATTTAGATAGAGGAGATTATAAGCTTTAAATTGTATTTTAAATGAGGTTCATAGCTCCAGTATAACCAGAGAAAAATCATGTTAAAACATTGGTGTATGAAAACACACTTTCGAGAAAATCGACTTTAAAGATAAACAACTGTTGACTTCCTGTATGTTTTACCATTGATTTTGAAAAACAACCTTTACAAAATATAGTTCAAAAACACGTTTATTGTAAATAATCATAAACAGAAAGAATGTAATCATAAAATTTAATTAGTGAACTTAACAAAGCAAAAGAAATCTCATTTTTATGAAATTATGACTTTCTGTCTATTTCTTTGAATAACTCAAAATGACCCAGCGTACAACATGACTCATTTTGTCACGACACCTCACATATTTGCGACGAATTAAAATCGGAATAAAACAGATTTAACAAACTTTTCAACTGCAAATTTTATATATTAGTTAGATAATTGTATATTTTATGTTTTGAAGCAAGTTACATCTCCCGAAAATGTAATAAGTAAACAAAATGTGTGATTTATTTCTAGGCCCAAAACATGTATATTCTTGCCGGGGGAAATGTTGCCTCGCAAGCACCCAATTTAACAATCCAAATTGTCAAAGTTGAACTCGGTTTAACTTTGACAATCCAAATCGTCAAACTTTTTTTAACGTCGAAAGTGACCCCTTTTCCTGTTGATCGCTGTGAAAATCGTCATTTTTCAAAATTAATGATCGGAAAAACGCCGATTCAAATTGCCGTTTTGGGGAATAACGATCGATAGGAAAACAGGCTTTAGTTATTACTTACAAATTACAGAGTGTAAACATATTTTGTCTTATGGATATGAAAAAGAAAATCAGAGTTTAACACTTTCATTGCCCAGTGTTATTCCCACCTAGGTGGTGACATGTTTGCATGGAAAAAGGGTGATTTTTAAATAAATGTCAAAAAACTACTAAACGATATTGTTTCAAATTTATTTTTGTGTGTTAGGGTGGGCAAGATGTTGGCCAGTGGGAGGGGAAAAAATTGGAAATTTACATAAGGATGTCACATGGCATCATGGCATCCATCTTAGTTTTCATTTTTCATCAAATCTGTGAAAAAAACGGCCGTTTAACGACATTACCGGGGCAGGTAGCAAAAGGGTTAACAGACATACAGACTTACAGACATACAGACTTACAGACATACAGACTTACAGACATACAGACTTACCCATTGCAAATCCATCATCAGTGAAGGCAGCTCCAACTTTGTTTTTCTTGTTAAGCTTTTCTTTGCAACCAATAGAATACTCTACAAAGTTTAGACTCTACAAGAATGCAGATGGACATTCATTAAAAACAGTTTATAGTTACATATACAGAAAATAAACCAAGTTTACATTGAACTATAGCCAGAAAAGTCAAATGGCTCAATGTCCTCTTTTCACCATAATTATCAAAATGAACGCTTAAATAGGGCAGGATAAACAAAAATTATATAATATTGAATGCTTTTTAGAAAGACCCAAAAAAAAAAATTGTATGAGATTTGCAAAATATTGAAGGAGTCGAAGTAAGTTCAATATTTTGCCACAGCGTGTACACTAGTTTTCGTATCCCTGAAAATTGTGGAGGTCTACCACGTACGCACATCGTGTTTCTTGAATAAACATTGGTGGCGAAATCAGGTAACACTGGATTGGGAGAGGGTTGGCTATTACTCCCACACGGTTCAATAATACCAGTGACCAGTAAAAACAGCAGCATAATTGAATAATAATGGGCTATTATATCTTGTTTTTTGGATTAAAACTAAACCACCTTGAAAAATTGGTTAAAGCCAGTTCATATAGATAAGAAAGGTTACATAATAATGACAAAATATATTAAATCAACCAGTTTACCATGGCCACAAATGGCAAACCAATCAATCAGTTTGGAATATACATCTTAATTGGTAATACTAGTAATCACCAATGCATAATAAATTGTAAATCTAAATATCCTGTCATAGCTTCTGATAAAATTTAATTATGAGGAGATGACACCTTTGATCTGGATGTCTGATCAGAGTTAGATGTGAACCTAGTTTTATATTATATAGAAGAATGTAAGTATAATGCATACTCCAAGTATTAAAATACACATCATTATGTTTAGACTCAACGTCTGGTATTCTCGAAAGAGGACTAGCTTTAGTCCAGGACTAAATTCAGATTTAATCTGGGACTCACTGACAATGATATTCTCAAAGGCGTTTAACATTTTTCTAGATATAAACCCTGGACTAAAGCATTCTAAATTTTGTTTGCCGAGCAACTAACTTTATGGATAGTCTAGGATCAACTAGTGCTTTTTTAAGGTTAGTCCTGGACTAACTTTCGAGAATACCAGCCAATATTTCAACATATGTTATATCAGGAATGACTCCAACAAGAGGGCGTGTATTTCAATATGTCAAGTACTTTCAGTCTTGTACTTGGAAAGATGCATTTCAATAATTTATTGTACTTTATTAAATAATGGATGGAATTAAATCTTGAAAGTGCATTGAACTAACTATACTTACAAGAGGTGGCAAGATCATGAAGAAGTTTCTAAGATGCATGTTCTTAGATGTTCTGAACTCGGGTGAAAACACATCAACCAACATCTATTAATAATGGAGAAAAATATGAATTACTGATGTCATCCCTTTACATCCAATATCATGACATTATTTTTCTATAGACATTGTAGTATACGAGACATCTTGATTGGGTTATAATGTATAATTTGTAAATAATGAAAGAGACCATGATATACAATTGAAAAAGAATAAAAAAAAAAAGAGAATAAATATATGTTAATAAAGTCGGGTTACGCCCACAAAAGACAAAACAAATTATATGAACTCAACTGACTATATTTTCTAAAGACTTTCTACTCCCCTACTTGGGAGGCCCCTTTTGTTTAGTCCACTACAGAGGCCACATAGGTTGGTGTTAATTCTTTTTAAAAGTGTTCTGTATTCTTTAAAGTGTAATTGATAGAAGGTCTTATGAAAGAAATCAACGGAGTACTGGATGATGTTTATAATGCTTATATGAGAGATTTGTTCCACTACCAGAACTAGGTGTAAGCCAGTCATGCATCAGATAATTTGTTTATAACAACAACACTGCCATAAGCGTTTGACTGGTTTGCACTATGTTGAATATATCATTCCTATCTGGAACATCCACTACCAAAAACCAAACTTAAATTTTCTAACCTTAAAGTACTCTGTGCCTTCTGCAAAGTTTTTGGCCAAGTTTCCAAGGACATTATCCAGATTGCTAAAAAATGGAGAAAAAAAACTGTTTAATGAGACGAGGTTATCCAGCAGCGCTCGTTCATAATACAGCCTTGCACTGTAGCATAATACGCAGCTTTTTTAAGTTATCCTATTGCAATTCATTTTGACTTAATAATAAATAGATTTACAAGGCTACATTTTCCAACCAAAAAGAATAAATATTCATTCATTTATAGGTTTAAAACAATGTTTAAAATTCATTTAGTCTGTGATTTAATCTACACCAAGAGCAGCGATAGTTGAAGTTCATTTGATTTAGTTCTAGTCATAGTTATTTTTTTAAGAATATGAAACAACATCATTTTTAAATTTTAGTTGAACAGGTTCAAGTGAACAAGTCTGTAATTACGACGATATTAAAGGAATACCAAAAAATCAATAATTACAGACTAGTGGAAAGTCTACAAACAGTCCATTTTGTCATGTTTTCTGTAATTTATTTAATTTCTGTAATTTACTGTAATTTGGTTTACATTGGATTTATGATATTTGACACCTTGAAATATGCCTAGTTGAGTATGAAAAAAAAATATTGAGTATTTTAACGAAATCTGAATTATTAAATCACTTAACAAACCTTGCAGCATTTTGTGTTTCTTCAGACAAATTCTCCTCAACACAAAGTTCCTGAAAATTAATGATGTCATCAACATCTGGAACGAATCTAAAAACAAAAAATAATGTAAATACATTAACCTGATCTCCCAAGCTCAAGAAAATATAATTTTGTCAAGGAATTTGAATTTTTCATGATTTCTTCCAGCATGTTTAGTAAATTAGCAATATAAATGCAAAAATATGTAGCATTTTTATTTATTTGAACACTTAATGGTGTTTTGAAAGTTCCTTTGTCGAGAGTTGTACTAAATATAGCAACACTTGATTGTAACAATCAAAGCATTGCTGTTCATATATTTCACTTTTAGATGCCCATTTAGTACCCCAATACAGTTAAAACGCTGGCCAACAAAATTTCCAGGATTCCTGGTTTTCCAACTTGGGAGCTCTGCATTAATAGCAGGTCTAATACCCCTTTTACACTGAAAAAACAAAAAACAATTCCGGGACGATCCCGCAACGATTGCAGAACGAGTTTCCGTTTACACCGGATCAGTTATTGCGGAATGAATCCCGTTGAACCACTGCGAATCCGTTT
>JAOTQE010059259.1:4575-19018 GCA_025631205.1 Nesometra sesokonis | reverse complement strand
GGGTAATAATTGTGAAGCGCTTAGAGGCCTTGGCAATAAGCGCTATATAAATGTCACATATTATTATTATTATTATTCTTTCCCATAACATAACAGTGCCACTCAATAAGCCTCATAATGAGACCTGGTTTAGAAAGCATGACATAGATCTCATCTTTATGTGGCAAGAAAACTCGCTGTTGGATGTGACACTCCTCGATTTGAATGCTGTGTCACACAGCTCTTGAACAGAAAACATCAAGTAATTGAATTATAATATAACATTTATGCCTATTTTTGGGGGTTGCCAACAAACATTTTGCTCAGTGTCAAAATTTTGTGCTTGTCTTTGGCTCAAAGGCATACATAAATATTCTTTACACACCTCAAATGAACTTGCAGCTCTTTTCCAGAGTAGAATGTGTAGTTTGGTTTTAGTGTCAATATCCAGCATGTTTAAAGAACCTTAAATATAAGATAAAAATAATTACAATTTAACTAAAATTTAATTAATTAAATCAAATTAAAATTTGAATCTACTAAAACAAACTCTTCCAAAAAAGTGGCACTATAGCTTGGTGGTTAATACATCTGCCTTTGAATCCTGAGGTACTGGGTTCAAACTTGAATGAACACTAGGTTCATTTCTATGATAAAGACATCACCACTTCCCTAAGCCTAAGTGTTGTCTTTACTCCTTCTGCGTTGGTTAACTGCATACACCAGTTTTAAGCGATGGCACACCGCTGGTTACAGTTGACACTTTTGTCTATCTTGGTAGTTCCATAGCAGCCGATGGAAGCACTGATTCTGACATCAACGCTAGAATCAAAGCAGCTTGTGCAGCTTTTTCCTGTTTGAGGAAACGCCTGTGGACACAAAGAAACATACATCGCTTCACTAAATGCAAGGTCTATCATGCTGTGGATCTCTCTAATCTCTTGTAGGCAGTTGAGACCTATACTTTATATCAGCGCCCCATCAAAAAGCTGAATCAAGTACAACTGCGCCACCTTCGTCAAATACTTGGCATTCGCTGGCAAGACAGGATGCCAAACACCAAGGTGCTAGAGCTGGCTGGCATGCCCAGTGTCTTGGCAATGATTGAGAAACGTCAGCACAGATGGATTGGTCATGTGGCCAGGATGGATGACCATCGTTTGCTCAAAGCCGTTTTTATTCGGAGCTTCAAAGGGGTGAAAGATGTCGAGGAAGACCAAAATTACACTATAAAGACTCTCTTAAAAGAACGCTAAAAGCATGTAACATCTCAGTCTCTACCTGGGAGGATAAGGCAACAGATTGTTCCACTTGAAAAGAGTTGATCCACCAGGGTACATTAGTTGCAGAAGAGGAACGCATAAAATCTGCAGTAAAGGCTCGTGAACTCGTCACGCCGCTCCAATAGACGTTGCAACAGACCCTTCTCTTATATGCAACAGATGTGGTAGCATCTGTCAAGCTCGCATTGGCCTCCTTTCTCATATGAAAGCCTGTCAAAGGAAATAATGGGGATGCCCCAGTCGACAACGACCGACCGCCATGATGATGATGATAGGCATTGATCCTCTGAGGCCGATTTTTTATTTGGGGTCAATAGATGATGATTTAGAAGATTTTTTATTGTGCTATGTATCCGCATTGCAACTTAACTGCAACATCATTAAACCCGAGGCTATTTAGATATGGACCACTGTTACTGCCTTCTATGAAAGAGTTTTCAATCTGTAACTCATTTTGACTTTTATCTAGACTCTAACGTCGCCCTGAGACTCCTCATATCTACATCAACACAAAATGTTGTTTGATTATGCTTCATGGAGTGTAACTCGATATAAGCGTGTTTTACAAGTATATAAGAGCAAGAGGAATTTGTTAAAGCAATATTCTAAACTTTTGCAGGCTCTGAAAACTTACCAGCAACGAAGTCCTCAATCATGTCTTTAGCAGCCTGGCTCATGTTCCTCTCCAGTAGCATCTCCAAGTGAAGTAGAAAGATCTTGCCCACTTCAGTTGATGCTTGGAAACTCTTGGTCAGTTTCTTGCAAGCGTCAAATGCTAAATCAAATCTGTTTAGTTTTACAGATAGACAAAATGAAAGAAACAAATTTTAACAAAAAATTTCTAACACAGTCCCTTTAAACAATTTCTGGAACACCAAATTTCAAGCTAAACTGGACCTTTAATTTTCAAAATCACAAAATAATGTAAACCACAGGTATACTGGACTCTCTCAACTGAACTCTCTAAAAATCCATCAAAAGGGACCATCATAAGGATGGCTGGTTTTGGAACGGTTGACTGTAATTTGAGTTAATAAAACCATTATCAGTGGCACATATAAGGGGCTCACAGGATGCCTTGGCAACTCAAAATATCTGCCACCAGTAACATTTTAAAGGATCAATGTCGATAAAAAACACCAAATTGTGTTTCAACAGACATAAAATTAGCCAAGAAATTAAAATATGGCAAAACAAACATGTTCTTGCTTGTAAAATTTAAACCTGGCTACCTGGTTGCACCAGGAAGTAGTGATCAGCCAGTTTAATTTAGGCTGCCAAATAATGATCCATGAAGTTAGTAATCCCTGGATCCACTTATGAATATCCTTAATAACCACCACCACCATAACATGATGATGATCATCATCATGATGAGGAAGATCATCATCACATGATCGTCGCCACCACCTCCATCGTCATCAAGACCATGTACACTTACACCACCATTATCATCATGTTTTCCACCAACACTAACAACCATATTGCATCACTCCCATAAACAAGTAAAATATCAATTACCTTGTATTAGTTGCAAGTAGATTGACTGTTTGTATTGCTGTATCTATTTCCAAATCACTGTGCCGAATGATATCCTCAAGAGCTATATTATATGATTAATTAATAAAATACAATAATAGTAATATATATTACTAATTACAATGACTACAATATATTCTTGGTGCTAGTCATGTTTCAGGCCACCATGATTAAAACAGGGGTGAGCGTTGAAGATGAGTTAACATGACAGTCCATGACTGCCGAGGATGCCAGGGCATACTTTTAAACTGTCAGAAAATAACAAAGGCAGTCAATGTGCAAATGGTTTCCAAACTCTTAACAGGCCCATTCACGTTTCAGTGGGAACCTTTCATCTATAATTTATAAATGGTTTGTTTATATATTTCTAAAATTTATATAATATAATTTTTTATTGCTACATTATGCTATTATTAAAGAAAGATGAATCAATGTCATGCTATGTATGTAAGTGTGCCATTTAAATAAACATCATACCTTAGTTGAAGAAGCACCCTTAATTTTAAACACTTAAAAAGTTTTAAAAATTTAAAAACCATGTCTTACAATAATAAAGAGAACTGTTTGTTACCTGATTGAATGCGGCTATCTGTGTAATCACCCTTGAGTAGTATCCGCAGCTTTAGATACAGTCCAATAGGATGACAATACTCCTAAACCCAAACAGTCATTTTTAGACGTGGAAAGTGTCTCTATAAACAGCTTTTCAAAAATGTCTGTCTGTCGGTCTGTCTGTCAGTCTGTCGGTCTTGTCACGCACGTTTGTGACTATTTGCGTTTTGTTCTTTCCATATATAATTTCTAATAACCAGCATTGTATGGGTGTCACTTTAAATATCTACGAGATGTGAAACAGCTAATTAATTATCAACTGGTAATATATTAACATTAAATTAAAATAAAATATCGTTATAAATACACTTGTAAATACTTCGCTGTTAAAACTGTATACAAATATATAATTTTTAATTGTATGATATGCAAATTGCGAATAACGCCTCATGCTACTACGCTCGGCGAGCCTGTCAAGCCTAGTCGCAGAAATATGAAATTTGCATAGCAGGTGATGTTAACGCTATAAAAGTAAGCTCGACGCAGAATTTCTTCATACCGTCGCTGAT
Source organism: Nesometra sesokonis (assembly GCA_025631205.1). Lineage (NCBI taxonomy): Eukaryota > Metazoa > Echinodermata > Crinoidea > Comatulida > Antedonidae > Nesometra > Nesometra sesokonis. The sequence continues at coordinate 15,096 of JAOTQE010059259.1, read as the reverse complement.
CTTGCTTGTATAGCTGATCAGTAGCTGTACTTCAATCGCCTTGTATATACTAGGCGTTTGGAGAATAGGGCTATTAGCCCGGGTTTGCTGGGTAGTGTAAGAACAGTTGGTGAGTGACACTGACCGACTACTGTACTGCTGCTAGCTTAGGCTTAATCACTTTAAATGTAGTTGTATTTCACACTTCAAATAATAATATTAGTCTAATGCTGGAACGCATGTACAAAGATATTAACGATTAACTTTCTTTTATCTATACTGTGCGCAGCTTTTCGCGTCTTATTGTCGAATCGACTTGTTTAATAATAAAAATATATATTTCTAACTATCGGAAAGGGAACCCCCCGACCGTTATTTACGTGAACAATTGGGTTATGTTCATATTTAAAAAAAATCGTTTTCATTGTTTGTCATTTAAATAAAAATAGACCTGATTATAATAATAATAGGTATGTCAGGCCTTTTGTGTTTACTCTGAAATTTGACGGTATTGTTATATAGGCCACCGGTGCTATTATTTGAGAGTTGATCGATTACTGTATAAGCGGTAACAGTAAATAAATCCGGTTTTGAAAATGTATAGACGCGTACTATGCTGCTACCCGTATGCGTATAGTATTGCATTATTACCAGGGAATTATACCTCCCATAATATAACCCCGATTATTCACTAGTGAGACTTTGCTAGGCGTCTCGGTGGTTAGTTTACGAAAAGTAGGTAACAATAATTTGTATTAATTTTTTTTTTATTCTAATATTCGTAGAGGTTAGGACAAGTATCGTGGGTTGTGTACCGTCTCAAACAAGTAGGCTTCACATCCATACCACCGCATTGTGCAACAATCGGGTAATAACGCACATACTGTAAATAGTACGATCCGTGTGTATACACCACACCGCAGCTCCGTCTAAAGTCCATCGTGATAATCATAATGTCTGTGAGTTATGACTAATTTGTAACATAATGTATCAGTAACTTCAAACGCGTGGAGCCAGTGAATCATATTTCTACTGAATATTGGTAAGTTTGAACTTCAGGGAACTATGCTTACATCAGGAGCCTATGTATCGGTGACTTTTTCAGTGTGAAGTGGGTGGGTGGCGGGGATTGCTTAGGATGCCCGAGCTTCCCCCTTCGGATGAAGTTAAACATCACTCTATATGATAAATTGATGTCAAAAGATAGAGACTCACTCAGTCGAGGATAAAGTATATTCGAGCACCAAGCTTCAAACAAAATTATAATAAATCTACGGTAGGCCTATATTTTGTGCTTATCCGGTAGCGGAGTCAGCGCGGAAGGGGAGGGGTTAGATTCGATCAAATTGAGGAACTTAGGCTCGGGAACATAGACCCCGGTAAAAAGTTGCGTTTTTTATTGGGAGGGAGGCGACGTTTGCAATGAAAAACGAAAAATTGCACTTGACATTCAGTAATTCCGACTGGGGAATCTGAGAAAATCAAGCATAGCCTATATCCCTCCAATCTACCCTCCATCGGGGAACCTTTTCCCCGGCGCGTTGCCCTTCTGTCGAGGAAATTCTGTTGCCGACGCTGATATACTATAATGTATTTCTTCACATTATCGATCACTTGGAAAACAGTTATTTCTACAAACCCCAGACTCCCACCCCTTCGTGTTTTCCTGTTGTCATACCGTATACTTGGCCAGGTGATAGCACCCCTCTTAAAATCCACCCCGGCAACTTGATCGATTTTAATGGTTGATCGATCGATTGACCGATAGATGGAGTGTACCAGAGGCGTATCCACGATTGTGTGAAAGAGGGGGGAACTTTTTCCGCTGGGGTGGGCGTGTTCCCGGTTTAAAAGTTTACAAAAGGAAAAACGTCATTTAACTTATTGTGTATGTTTTAAACTATTTTCTGTTATAGTTGTCTAAAACGTTCTCTATTTGACTTCTTTAGGGTAATTTTAGACGGAGCGCCAATGCACTTTGACGATATTGAAGAGGGAGTACGCCAGACGCCCCCTTGGTTACATGCTTTTACTGTTTTCATTCATATTTTGCAGAATCATTTTATAACATGGACGTGGTGCTAGATATCTGCGATAGATACGTGCTAACTCCTTACGTTTACTCAGCATCAAGGAAGGAAGACGACATATTTCGGCAATTCATTTCTTTGTTTTTCATCACCTCCATCGGAGGCACCTTGGTTTATTTGATACCAGCTACGTTCAGCTATTTTGCCATCTTTGATCATAAACTCATGCAACATCCGTTGTTCTTAAAGGTTAGTTAATCTGAGGAAAGATTTAGAATGGCGAATTGGGGTGAGGATGGGAAGGTTGGTGGGTGCTAAGTTGGTGAGTCACGTAACCTGTACCCGATAAATTTCTGGCAAACAATAAGTATTCGTGCACTAATTTGTCTCTATCCCGATTTGAATATTGTACTCCCTATTTAGTGAATTGTATAGAACCAAACATTAAATCTCTACAGCAACCGAACAATCAGACCAGAAAAAACCGACCCGCGTTAGGCTGGGTACTAACTGCGTCGTGCGACGTCGTACGACGAAACCGTCGCTCCCTGTGTGTGTGGTTTTTAGACATGATCAGCCTTCTACTCGTCGGCCGACGGTTTTTTTTTTAGATTTCGCTGTTTAATCACTAAAAAACCGTCGGTCGATAAGTAGAAGACTGTCATCGCGTCTGACAACCACACACACAAGTGACGCTTTACCGTCGTACGATCGTCGCACGACGCAGTGAGTTCCGGCTTTACACCACGGAGAATATCTAAAGCCGGACATTCACTGCGTCGTGCGACGGTCGTACGACGGGCGTCGACGGTCAAACGACTAAACCGTCGCTCCATGTGAGTGTGGTTGCCAGATAATGAAAGATTTCTACTCGTCGACCGATAGGGTGTTTTTTTGTATTAATTTCTCTGTTGAATCACTAAAAAAAACCTGGATCGACGGTTTAGTCATACGACCGCCGCATGACGCAGTGAGACTAAAAACATTCGTCTAAACGTGGAAGACAGGGGTGAATCTAGGATTGCGGGAAAGGGAAGGGGCGCCGTATTTCTGATTGGCGTGGTCTTGTTCACAATTTTTAATTTGACTCTTGAACCAAATAAAAAGGTTATTTGTCCGATTTTACCGGGGTTTTTTGCACCACTTTCCTATTGTACTTGCCGAAATTTTGCCGTTTTTAAATTTTGGGGATACTGTTACCGGGCGCACATAATGTAAGGAGAAGGGTGTGCCAGATGCCCTAATATGGTATAGACGGTTCCAGCCTCGTACGTCGACCCCTCTCTTTAGGGGTAGATTTCTGAAACAAAAACAGCGCATTGGTCACTTGTAGTGCATTTTTATGTAACAGTTTTATCTCTATGTCTTATTTAAACAGAATCAAGTGAGAAGAGAGATCCTTTATACGTTGAATTCAGTTCCATATATGGCTTTCATAACTACGTTCCTGTTTGTACTCGAAGTCAGAGGTTACAGTAAACTACATGCAAATTTTAGCAACGATGTTTTCGGTAAGTTCGTCTTATCATTACTCAATCGGCTAAACTGTTGGCAGTCTGTGTTGTACGCTGAACGGTGGAGACTCGCTGGTCCCTGTTCGAAACATTACTTATGGTCAGGAAGTTTGCAACATGGCTTATGTGCACGTTAAGCCAGGCACTCACTTTGTTGTCCGACGGTCGAACGACTAAACCATCGCTCCCTGTGTGTGGTTGTCAGACGCGATGACAGTCTTCTACTCGTCGGCCGAGGGGTTTTTGTTAATGACTCAACAAGGATATCACTTTAAAAAACTGTCGGCCGACGAGTAGAAGACTGTCATCGCGTCTGGCAACCACACACAGGGAGCGACGGTTTAGTCGTACGACCGTCATACGACCGTTGCACGACGCAGTGAGTCCCCGGCTTTACAGAACGCAGATTTTCGAGTAGTAGATTGTCTGCTAGAACCCCACTTTGTCTCCTAGAACCCCACTTTGTCAAGTCCACCTCGGACTTTTGTGAGTTGGGCCTATCCTTCTTGTCTCACAACATTGGAAATCATTAGCAATAGTTTCGTATATAAATATAGTAATCTTGACTTGTTGTCTGTCATTTTTATTGTTTTATCTTTTTTGGGTTTCAAAGTAAATTAAAAAAAATGAATAACATACGTCTCGCCGTCTACCCCACAGAACTGCGCACCGTTGTTGTTCCACGATCTGGTAGCGTCTCTATACGTTTTGTATTTTCCAACGTTTGGAATACTCTTTATAATAACGGTGATTTTTTTTTTCGTTTTTGCAGGGTACTTTTGCATAGCGTTTAGCGTCGTTGCGTTCCTTTTCTTTACTGACATGTGTATATATTGGATCCATCGATGGCTTCATCATAAGCTCATCTACAAACACATCCACAAGTACCACCACACGTGGAAGGTTCCAACACCGTTTGCTAGTCACGCATTCCACCCTATCGACGGCTTCCTACAGAGTTGCCCATATCACATCTACGCATTCCTATTTCCGTTAAATAAATACGTCTACCTCACTATGTTCGTGTTTGTAAACTTCTGGACCGTCAGTATACACGACGGAGATTACCGAGTTCCGAAACCACTCGAGCCTCTGGTTAATGGGTCGGCGCATCATACCGATCATCATCTATTTTATAATTACAACTACGGGCAGTTTTTTACACTCTGGGATCGAATTGGTGGATCGTTTAGGACGCCTTCAGCGTTTGAAGGGAACGGACCGATGGTTGAAGTTAACAGAGTATTAAAACAGAGGCAGCAAAACGGAAAGACGGAGATAAAAACTCCAGAAGCATTTTCTAATGGCCATGGATACAACTTGCGTAAACGTTAGTCATCAGTATCCAATGATGCCAAACATCAAATTTTGGATTTAAAAACCTTATGATCAAATTACTGCGCGTCGAGGAAAATTTTTAAAGCGGCTAAAAGATTTAATTTATACTGAATTTTGGTTAAGCACTGCCATCAAGAATTACGTGGATTCACATTGCGGTGCGCCATCTATCTGCTGCCGCGGATAGCCAGATTTCCAACTTCGGGGTCGACATCGCGGTTACTACGCAGTGCAGTCTAGCGCTGGCTTACCGAGGATTCAAAAAATGGCAAAAGCTGAGGAATAATTCAACGTCTAAATACACGATAAGTCTACGCACAATATGCAGGCTAGTCAGTTCGAAGGTGGATGAAGGCCCGAAAGCCGCTATTTTAGCCATACATCGATGTCGACCTCTTTACATAAGGCTTTGCGGATTTCGGCCCGTCCGCTGGAGCCGATATTGGCGAATCTACCGAATTATTTACACATATGCAGCAGCAGAGGCGAGCCGAAACAGAAGCTAGCATACAAACTGAACATTGAATTAAAGAAACGCTTGTATTTTTTAAAATAAATTCCTTGATTAGTCTTTCTTAATTAGGATAGTACTCACTTAAATTAAACGAAAACTTAAAAGTTATTTCAAGTTTAACAGTGTACTTCTGATCGATTCTTGTTTTATGTAAAAATGAATTTATATTTTTGTGAACCGGCACCAGAAAGTTACTACTGTATAACAATGTGATTAACTGTGGTCACTTAGTCTTCAAGACTTGTTTCTTTCTAAAGCCGGGCACACTACGTCGTGCGACGGTCGTCTGGCGGTCACACGACTAAGCCGTCGCTCACTGTTTGTGTGTTTGCCAGATGCGTTGACAGTCTTCTATTCGTCGGTCGATGGTTTCTTTAGTGATTAAATATGGATATCACTAAAAAAAACGTCGACCGACGAATAGAAGACTGTCATCGCGTCTAGCAACCACCAACACAGGGAGCGATGGTTCAGTCGTGCGAACGTCGTGCGACACACGACGTATTGAGTGTTCGACCTAGGGGAACACTGTATAATACATTTGAATAAAAAAACCGAAATAACATTATTTAAGATATACCTATTGATAGAATATATTTTTAATACAGGATCGTAGTTTGTTTTGTTGTTTATGTTAAGAATAACAAATTTTCTTTATGGTGTGATCATTTTGCTGATCCGATGCAATTTTTATGTACAGTGATTTTTTATAATCATACTATTTTTCGCATTTAATGTTACTTATCGAGTAAACATTGATATATTATTAATGATAACCTTAAAATAGTATATAAACATAGCAGATATTTTGAATATACCTAAATATTTATGACAGAACACGATCCTTAATACTTTCATGTTTTCTTTTTTTGTAATAGACTTATTTAAATTTTATATAATTTTGGTGATTTTGTCAGGCCTATATAATTAAAATATTTAGTGGCCTATCTATCTTGATCTTACAATCGAAATTACTGTGCAATTAACTATCTAATATTTGATGTGTGAAGAGGCAAATTAAATATTTTTATCTTATCTTATATTTTGTGATGCTCATCATTTTATGAGTCGGTCTCCTTTAATAAGGAATAGGAATCTAGTGATAAGCTAGGGATATAGCGACATACATCTTGTGAGAATTGTACAGGATAGAAAGCTGAATTTCCATGGCAACGCTCTAGAAAAGCATCGAACTTGAAGATACTAAAAGGGCGAATCCAACGGAGCTCCCAGGGGCAGATCCAGGATCCGCCTAAAGGGGCGCACTTTTAAATTCCGGGTCATTTCCCCTATTTTGGTGGTGCTCTGGTGGCGTATTTTAGTCGTATTTTGGTTTTTTGTTGTACATTTTGGACCCGGCGCATCTAATATAAGGGGGCGCAACTACGTTTTGACGATAATAGGTGGTGGGGGCGCGCCGGTTGCCCCCCCCCCCTAAATCCGCCCCTGGCTACAGTAGAAAGAAGGGGCTTGATGCAAGTTGGACAAGCAAGTGTGAGATTATAATAGCAAACGTATGACAATCGGCGTGAGTCCAGGGCCCGGGACAATTTTCCTCTACATATGCTCTCTGGTGGTTAGAGAACCAAAGTGTGCAAAACGTGTTTTTTTTTTCGGCTGCAAATAATATTCTGCCAAGTCAAAACGCGGATGAGTCCCCTTGGATTTGCGCTTGCTAAAATATAATTATCTGAATATAGAAAAAGAGTTGCTGCCAACTAAAAAATAAAAATAAATAAATATTATCTCGTAGTAACGAATATCTCAAAATAAGGAGATAATAATCTCGTAATAACGAGATATTATCTCGTTATAAGGAGATCTTGAAAATAACGAGATATTATCTCGTTATAACGAGATAATATTCATTTTTTTATTTTTTTGGAAGCAATACGCTTCCGTAAGAATAGTCGTTCATGAAGGAGCAAATTTGAGGTGGTGTGATAGTTGCACACCGTGCACAATGTTTTACGAGCGCCCACCTAAAATTATAGAGTTTGTTGGAGTATCAGATAATTTTGAATGAGGACCGGAGTGAAACAGGGTTGTTTCATCGCCCCTACTCTTTTCTCATTCTTATCTGCTGTACATATAGTAAAACAAAGACTGCCAACCGGAATAGACATAAGATATCGATGGTAAACTCTTCAACCTAAGACGTTGAAAGCTATAACAATAGTGAGGTTTCGCATCTTTACGAAATACGAAAACGGATACGTCATAAACACCTTGAATATTTGTCACAGTTGGTCAGTATTTTATGACGATCATCAACGATTCGTCTTTGGAAAATCTGATATATTTTTGAACCCATTTAGCATCTTTCAAAAATGGAAGTGTGACGTATCCGTTTTCGTTTTTGTATTTTGTAAGTTTGCGAAACCTCACTAATGACTACTAACGTGACCATAAGTGAGACACAATATGCTGTTGTTAACGCCATAGTTGCTATCAGTGGAAATGACTAACAACTAGCCATGGATACATTCAGCTTTGCCTACTGTGCAATGGGTCTGAAGCTGAACATCAAGAAAACCCAAATCCTCTACCAACCAAAGCCTGGTTTATCCCGTAACATCCAGTAAACACCACAGTAGATGGACAGCCCCTGAGCAACGTTAAACATTTTACCTACATAGGTAGTTGTCTCTCATCAAAGGCTGACATCGTTGTTGAAATACAACAGAGACAATTGGCGCTCTTAATCGTGCCTTTGGACGTCTAAGAGACAGGGTTTTTGACAATAATGATCTGCTCATCAAAACAAAGATAAAGGTTTATAAGGCTGTTATAATTAATTCCAACTATGCTCTATGGATTTGAAACATGGGTAACCTATAGCAGACATCTAAAAAAGCCTAGAAATGTACCATCAACGATGTCTACGTAGGATACTCAACACAAAATGGATCGACAGACGTAACAACCTTCATTGACGAAGAATAAACAACGACGTCGGAAGATACCACCAATTCTTGATAGAGTTGTTCAAAGAAGTCGACTTGATAGAGCAACTTCATCAGGTCCTGCTTCAACAGAAGTCTCTAAGTTCCAGCAGCATGTTTTATGTTTTGTTACAAATTGCTTGGTAACTATATTGTTACAATGGTAGTATATCACTCTCAAAATATGATGTACACTTAAAAGTAGCATAAATCAAGTGTCAGTGGCTACCAGATGTCTCCATGTAGACGGTTACTTGAACCAACAACCAACAAAGTTACCGTATAGAAAATCGTCTAACATCGTGATATGACAAGGAATAATGACTGAACACCGACATAAAATTCGAGCAACTTGGTATCTTAAAAACAAGTTGGACTTAGATGTGTGGAGCCTCTGTCACCCATCTCTACAGACCGCTTTTTCTATTGGTATAGCTAACAGGCAGTTTATGCATCTCCATCCTGGCCCTATACCCCCTTTTAAAATCCCGGGTCCGCCGCTGGTCTTTATACGAATAAGGCCTAGGACTTAATCTAGACGTGATATCAAATTAAAATGATACGGCGCCCCCAATACAAACAATTTCAACATAGTACAGTACCGTACTGTAATCCTCCATATGTCCATTTGTTCCTGTTTGTTCCAGGGTCTTGTCCATTTTAAATGGCATTATCTGTTGTTCTTGCTCTTGGCCTTTCTATTTCCATTCCTAATGGTCTTGTTTATCTTTCAGTTACCTTTGTGATCCAGTAGGCCCATGTTCTGATCCACCTCGGGATGCGTTTACCACAACTAACATACAGCTTTGTCTCGACAAAATACCTCTTTTGTTTTTGTTTGAAAAATAGCATTATGTTGTCGAATTGAGTTTCTTGACAAAATGGTATCTGATTGACAAAATAGCGAATGTCAAAAAAACCCTACCACCCCATACCCACCTTCATCGTAGTCTTCAATACGGCAACATGTCGATCCTTATGCCCATGTTTGAAATAATGTATTTAACGTAAGAATTATGAATTTAAGTGAAAGTTAACTCGTATTGGGTTAACCGACTGTCAAATTTCGAGAGATTTGGACTTTCATCCATTAGTTGAAAATGTAGGCCTTCCACCCAAAGACTGAATACAAATGGCTGATTTAGGCTACCTAATCCGGTCTTATGTATAATTTTGCCGTTATATCTTTGAACATTTTTTCTCGTGGGATATTTAAAAGGATGTATAAAATAACAGGAAAAGAATTGTTTTTATATTGATTCCTAAGTAGGCCTAAACCTCGCATTTAAAAACATTCTAATTTACAAACGCTAGCTTAAAGTGACAGTGAATAAGCCTACACCTAGCCACGTAATCAGAGATAGACAATTTATGAAAAAACAATAAATTCCAGAAAGCATTAAAAAACTTTCCACTAAATGAAAACGAGCCAGAAACAGATGGTTAATTGTCAAAAACAGTTGTAAATTATTTGCTTGCACGAAAACCCAAAATAATGTATTGATTTCTACAACCATAAAAGTAATTTTTCTAATTTGTTATGTTATTATTCCATTACATTTCAAGGGCAAATGTTAGTACTTCCATACATAGAGGTAAATTAAAGAAAACTTGTAACAGAGCTCAACAATTGTGAAATATTTCCTAGTTAGTCGGACAGCCAACATCTAAATTTTGGTTGCCAGATGCAGAAATAAATTCCACTTGACCTTGTATAAGATTCATTACCAAATGTAACAAATGTCTGTCGAGAATAATACACAATTTATAGTTTCCGATGCAAAATTGTCGTTGGCCGGAGGTTGGACAACAAATTAGCAGAACTACTGTTTATAACCAAACAATAGGGAGGTAGCGCAACTTTGCGAAATACGAAAACGAAAACGCATACGTCACACTTTCGTGTTTGTTAGTTGATAAATGTGTTCAAATATATATCCTGTGTTCAATTTACGATTAGTTAATTATCATCGTACATTCTAACTTCTCATTTACGAACTTCGCATTTATAAACCTATTTTACAAACACTATTCAGACAACGACATCACTAAAATAATGGACAGTGGTGTAATTATCCGATAATTTATCAATCATATTTCTTTGTTTATTTATCAATTAATTAATAATTAATTAATTAATTAATTTCTTTGTTTATTTATCAATCATATTTCTTTGTTTATTTATCAATTAATTAATAATT
>JAOTQE010059248.1:0-19019 GCA_025631205.1 Nesometra sesokonis | reverse complement strand
AACACTATTGAGATGAAACGCAAAGTACTAGCGCATGCGCAGAAACAACCTGATTTTGGGCACGGCGGGTTAGGGTTAGCACGGCGGGTTTACGTTATGGCCAAATGCGATGAGGACGTCAATGAAGATTATGGTGATAGTAATGAAGACGATAGTACGACGGTATAAACAACGATGGTGGCAACGATAACGATAACAATGATGATAAAGACGTTAATATGACGATAAAGATGTGTTGCAGAGGCGGATACAGGATCCCGCAAAAGTGGGTGGGGGACTTTTCCGGGTGGGCGTGGTTCCCGGCTTAATTTTGACAAGCAAAAAACCCCGTTATTTCTTCATTTAGAGCGTTTTGTATCCTCTTTATGTTATGGATGGTCCAATAACATATTGGAAATATTATTTGTTTTTAAGGTCAATTTTTGACCCGCCGGTCCTAATATAAGGGGCGTAACTAAGTTTTGGTGACAATAGGGGGCACTAAAATGATACCTGATGTTAAAATGATAATGATGATTTTAATAATGAAAGCAATGGTCACAAAAAAAAGACCAATCATTTGAATATATTTTACGACAACGATGACTATTTATAATGATGGTAGAGAAAATACAACTCAGTAATAGATGATTTCGATTACAATTGAACCTCCCTGTGCGGAAACCTCCCGTAAGCGGACACCTCCCATAACGGACACTAATTCAAAAACCCGTTTGTTTTTCTTATCTAATCAGTGCATTTGGTACCTCTCATAAGCGGACACATCCCGTAAGCGGACGCGGACACTTTTTGCCTTAAAATATAGATATTTTTGTATGCTAATTTTCCGTGATGTTTGATTATGGGAGGTATCCAATAAGCGAACATCACGGAAAATGTTGTGATTTTTCTGTACAAAATCGTCCTTTTATTGTAATGGCTGAAAATCATAATATTACTGACCAATCTTAACAAATGATAAACAATATTTAATAAATTATATAATGCGGTGTCTAGAAACTTGAGAGGCCATTTGTGCTAAGAAGGCCGTCAACTGTGAGACATAATTTTACAACTTTGGTCCTCTATCGGCTAAAATTCTCGTAAGCGGACACTTCTCCCGGACCCGAGGGTGTCCGCTTACGGGAGGTTCAACTGTAATTATAAAGAATAATAATTTTAATAACGACAGTGACGGTAATGATCATGATGACGGTAATGATAATGATGTTGCTAAAGTCTGACAGGATTGTCATTCAACTGCCATTAATATACACAGTTATTATAATTTACTTTATCATACATTTCATTTATTACACTTCATTTGATGCTAACCGCAGATATTAATATTTTCATTCTTAATTGTTCATTCGTACATTGACAACTGAGCGCTTTAATGAATGAATGTACGCTTTGCATTGATTAGAAATATGAAACGCCGTTCATGTAACAATTTACTGTTATTGTTTTAAAATGTTTTGATCGTTTTTACTAGATTCACTTTTCATCGAAAAAACCCCCGTTTTTTTCATAAAACGTCATTGTTGCGTGAAAGGCGTTTAAGCGCTAGATGATACGACTGGTTTCTATAGTAACAGTTTCATTGAATGATGAGTAAAAGCATAAAAACGCCCTCTTTGTTACGTGTTACGTTAATTAACGAGGATAAAAATAATAAATTTCTTGAAAAAAATTTCGAAATAAAATATCTTCTCGAGTTATTTTAATTTTATTTCTGATTTAAGCTGAGATGTCACTATTTGCAATAGTTTCATTAGGCCCAATCGTAACGCTTAGCGTTGTCAGAATGGTAATAAACGAGTACAAATCAAGGCAGAGGATAGAGAACATTAATGTACTGATTCATCGATCATTTCTCTTCGTTTTTATTGTATTTGTGATTATTTTCGTCATTTACTAGTAAAATAATAACGTGATCATAGATTGCGGGTACAAAGCCAAAAACAAACAGTAAATATAATGTCAGTTTGGTTTGTTAACAACAGACTAACGGGATACTTATAAGCTCTAAAAGCACTCGTTTGGTTAAGTAACGTATCTTAACGGGTACGCATGTGACAGTCGTATGACGTTCGCACGACTAAACCGTCGCTCCCTGTGTATGTGGTTTCCAGAGGAGATGATAGTTTTTGTCGGCTGACGTTTTTTTTAGTGAGTCAACAGAGAAATCACTAAACCGTCGGCCGACGAGTATGGTAGAAGGCCGTTATCGTGTCTGGAAACCAACAGGAACCGACGGTTTAGTCGTGCGATCGTCGTGAGTGCCCGGCTAAAGGAAACTCGTGAAAACTTGTTTATTTCAATACCATTCTTCCTAGTTAGGCAGTATGTTATATAGCAACTAGAGGCTGGAACTGGACAGGCGTGACTGAAGATGGCAGCATTCATTAGATTGATGTCATCATGGGTGAATAAAAACAGATTGATGGTTTGATTAAATAACGGCGGAAACATTTACCGCTAAGGCAGTAAGTTAGATTTTTACTAGCATCGTCTCGGATAATGATTTAATCGTCAAGCCCATCGTTCGCTTCAATGATAAGAAATCACCTGCCTCTTAGTAATGTCCGGAAGAACACACTTTTATCGTTTTTGTATCATTTCGCATGTGGCTCGGCTTGATCGGGATTGACCGGTTATTTCCGGAAAACGAGGCCAGGTGTATTTCTCGGATACATATTTTTGCAATGCAAATTCTAATCTATTAACTGCGCTTTATTATTAATTTTCCGGAAGAGTTTGATTGTTTTGTATTTGGCTCGGCTATTTTCAGAAATGAAACCAGGTGTATTTTATTAATATATATTTGTAAAGAAATTGCAAATTGAAAAATATTGATCAACTTAAAATTAACAAGACATCCTCGGGAGATTTCTCCAGGCATGGAATAATGGATAAACTAGGGTCTCAAAGATATCCTGCTATGATGCTAGAAAAGAGACAGATCGACAAAACTTAGGAAAGTTCAAAATACTGTACAACAAATACGAACCTATTTATGACCACAAGTTGGATCTAAAAAATCGACTGACAAATTTATCAACTGTAAAGAGTCAATGATCCGTCCACTTAGAAAGACACTAAAATAAGATACGATTAAGAAAACAAACAATATAATAATATTAAAAAGAACAAGTTGGATACAAGAGGTGGGCTTAATATAAAATTCAACTAGGGTACGTGGTACACTCGGGTCAAATTAAAAAAAGATGTGAAGTGAGTTGAGATTTGTGAGAGGAAAGGGCGTGATTTGAGCAGATAATAGACAGTGACAAAGAAAAAGGTTGGATGAAAGTAGCGGAACATTGGAATATTTAAGAGTCAGCGAATAAACAAGAGAAGAGAAGGCATGATACTGCCACAGCTGCCGATATTGTTGATGTCGATGCTACTGATGATTATAATGACGACAATGACAACGACGATGCTGTTACCGCCACTACTGATGCTGCTACTGATGATGCTGTTGCTGCTACGAATGGTGCAGATGTTACCGCTGCCGCTACTACTATTAATACTGCTACTACTACTGCTACTTACTGCTACTGCTACTACTACTACTACTACTGATGCTGAGTTGATGACGGTGTTGTTACCGCTACTGCTGCTGCTGCTGTTGATGAGGATGATGGTGCTACTAATGATAATGGTGTTACTCCGGCTGCTACTACTACAACTACTACTGATGATGCTACTGCTGCTGTTGTTTATGATTATGATGACGACGACGATGGTGGTGGTGTTGATGATGATGATGTTGCTGCTACTAATGATGATGTTACCGCTACAGAGCTGCTGCTTTTGATAATGATGTTGTTGCTGCTGCTACTACTACTACTAATGATTTTGATGTTACTGCTGCTAATGCTGATGACGATGATGCTGTTACCGCTACTGCTGCTGCTGATGATGATGCTGTTGCTGCTACTAACAATGATGATGTTACTGCTTCTGCTGCTACTACTACTGATGATGAGGTAGATGATGATGATGATGTTGCTGCTACTAATGATGATGTTACCACTACTGCTGTAGCTGCTGCTTTTGATGATGATGTTGCTGCTGCTACTACTAATGACGTTGATGTTACCACTGCTGCAAGTGCTGTTACTACTGATGATGATGCTACTGCCGCTGCTGGCGACGATGCTGTTATCGCTACTGCTGCTGTTGCTGCTACTACTAATAATGATGATGTTACCACTTCTGCTGCTACTACTCATGATGCTACTGCTGCTAACGGTGATGATGTTGCTGCAGCTAATGACTACAATGCTGTTGCTACTGCTGCACTAATTATTATGACGACGATTCTGCTGCTATGCTGATGACGACGACGACAACGATGACGACGATGGTGTCAAAGATGATGTTAAATGCGTCCATTAATACATAATTTACAAACTTATGGAAACTTAAATTGTCAAAATGATCTGGATCCTGCACGTTGCAATTCCAACCAAACCTACTTGATGCGATTTAGTTCAAACTAATTTATAGCATACTAAAGTATTCGTGAATAAACATTAAACATCTAATGTGAATGATAACAAAACGTAATTTAAATAATTCTTGAACATACGGAACTACAAAAAATGAAGATCGAATGCAGAATTGACCGGAGACGAATGTCAACTAATTGTGAAAAATGTCTTCATTTAGAGGCAGCGCATGAGTGATCATAAAAACAGTAGTAAACAGAATCAATGCGATTGATCAATTCACTAGTAAATCTAGACATGCTAGCCCCCATCTCCCTTCCGCATATCATGTTGTACGAACGGTGGTTTTATAAACCAACCGGGGGTTTAAAATGACCTATACGTTACAATGAATTATTCATTAATACTTTCGCATAC
Source organism: Nesometra sesokonis (assembly GCA_025631205.1). Lineage (NCBI taxonomy): Eukaryota > Metazoa > Echinodermata > Crinoidea > Comatulida > Antedonidae > Nesometra > Nesometra sesokonis. The sequence continues at coordinate 14,160 of JAOTQE010059248.1, read as the reverse complement.
AAAAATGAGACACATAAATAAACAAATATCACTAATAGTCAAAAACGTAAAGATTCTCATCAGTTTATCTGTGAGTAATACAGCACATGTATGCAAAGTTTAAACTTTGTCCAAAGCGGCGACACAAGAATTGCACTACTTAAAAATCTAAAAGTAAACTAGAAATACTCCTGTAAAAGCAGCCTCCCCACTGTGTAAATTACTATCAGGGTTCATACATTTTTATCAAAAAGTAAAAAAAAACCATTTTTTTACACAAGAATCAAATATTTTTATTATTTATAAAATTCTATAGTTTGCCCGTAACATACAGTTTCATTTTTTAAAACACAAACGTTATATTTATCCATTACTACAATACTACAGTTGAACCTCCCTGTGTGGACATCTCTCGTAAGCGGACATCTCCCATAACGGACACTAATTCAAAGACCCGTTTGCTCTTCCTATCTAATCAGTGCATTTGGCGGACGCGGACAATTTTTGCCTTAAAAATTAGATTTTTTGTATGTTAATTTACCTCCCATAAGCGGACATCCCGGAAAATTTAGTGATTTTTCTGTACAACGAATACAAACTTTGTCCAACAAAAACCACCGCAACCACCGCAACCACCGCCGCCACCGAAACAAAGACTAAAACCAATAGTCTCCCCAGAGCCTTTCTCTCGGAGAGGACAATACTATAAGTAAAATAGCATATTATAATTGAGTGGAAACCAGCAAGCTAAAGGGACAGACACACAGACAGATGGAACTAATCGGATGATGAACTTCGAGTGAATTAATTACCATAAATTTCCCAATACTTTTCGGGAGCCAAAAATGTAAATTTCCAAAAACCATTTTCACAAACAACGAAACCAAAATATTGTTTAGTAAATATTGTTTTATTAAAAATTAAACAGCAATTTAGACTAATACTAATAGGCTACCGTAAAGCCTCTTCTTTTCGAGATCAGCTTTTATTCGAGATTACTTTACAAACTTAAGAAGGGACCTTTTTTTCGAAAAGAACGATGTAAATATTTGAAATTATTATTATGAAAAATAAAGACTGCTGAAAATGTTTTTAGCGATATAATTTTGCTTAAAAGCCATTAGATCATCCGAAAATTCACACTAACCTACGTTGAGGACCTAAAATCTCTGGAAAGTAAAATATAGCAATATTAAAAACATTGTCTATAAAACAAAAAAAAATATTCAGCACTCATAAGACAAGGATCCTTTATCACACATCTCAGGCCATATCCGAACATATAAAGACCAAAATTTCCCGGGCGAGCATTCCCCAGACCCACTAAATTTTTGACCTCCTCCCTTTCAAAAAGTCTGCATCCGCCCCGTTTCCAACTTTGTTCAGATGTACATGTTATGAATACAACCTCACAGTCAACAGACCACAAAATCCTTCAGACAACTGCAGGGCACATAGAATCAGGCGACTCTTAGAAGCTATCCACTGCAATTAAGACATAACTTCAACAGAAATATTTCAATATAGGTTCATTCAAATAAAAATACAACTCAAAAAGTGGCAGACGATAATTCAACTATTGACTTCCTCCACGGTGTAGCAAAGATCTTAGAACACGCCATTACACTGTGTTTTGGACTATCGTTCCAACTTGGTTCCAAAAAGTAGTCGGCCTGCCTTGCCTCTAAAGTTCTCATCCAGTTATCGTGTTTTGGAAGACGTCTCGACTCATCTTTCCCTGTCGGAGTTGCATATTAAAAGCTCTTTGTGTTGTTTCCAATGTAGCTAGGATAGGCCTATCACATCTAGACCCAACCATTTTCGCAACGTTAAATGAAACGTCTTTGATGGACATGGTTATCTTTCGTGAAATGACAAAATGTGACTTCTGGAGCACTTTCTTTGAAAAAAGTAGCCACTAGATAAAGACAAGACTGTAACTGCATGATTGAGATTTCCAGAAATGAAATTAGAAAGGCACGTAACAAAGAAGCTTGATGATACGCTTATTAATTTAAACAAGACAGATCATTATGGCAGGTGCTTGTAGTGAAAGTATGTTTACAAAGTGTCTGTGGCATGTTTATGTCCACACAGGCGTGCCATACAGACGAACTAAAGAACTACTCTAAGGAGGAGTCACAATTTAGCATCACCGGTTACCAATAATTATTTGCTGTTTAAACTCATAATTACCGCAGCACCATAAATACGCCATTAATGGAATTCCAGCATTCTAATTTACATTTACAAACTCAAAATCACTGTCGATGCAGAAAGATGAACTTACGACCTCATACTCAGCACGTTTACGTCCCATCAATCAAATCGGAAGCAACCGTAATCCTGTCCTTGATCAGCAAATCTCACCGTAATCTCCTTCCATCGTCACATGACTCGTTTATTAAACTACATTTGGAATAAAAAGATGAACATTAGTATAAAAGATAATGTTCTTCATGTAGCAACTAGTAAAATAGTTAAGAAAGGAAAATCTACTTCAAGAGTGTCCCAAAGTTGAACGTGAATGCTCTTAAAAAAATAAAATTACGTCGCGGAACTTTTAAAGATGATGGTGGAAAGGTTGTAGATGAATTATTCGATATTTAACGTCCTTATAGAATCTTATAACCTAAATGTTGTAAAAATTAATGTTACCAATGTATAATCTTTATTCTTTTCTTCTAAAATCTTAACTGACGGAACCATAAAAAATAGAGCGTAATGATGTACAATTTGTCCATTGCTGTTTGTTTCAGAAGCTCAGTCCAGACTATCAAATTTTCGTTGACGACAAAAACTGACATGCCTATATATGGTCATGATGACATCACACCATGACCATACATAAATATATTGTTACCATATACGGATATGATCGAAGTTTTTTTGTGAAATAAGTTTGAAAGTCAGGACTGAGCTTTACGGTTCAATAGAATTCTTGAACTGTATGAAGCCATCTCATAAAACATCTGGATATTTGGGTATGCTTTCCATGCTGACACGAACCCTGCATCCAATAGCTTCATTGAATTTATGCACGTTAGAGGTCCCTTGATAGCGTATATTCCTTGTTCCACGGAGTTCTTTCTGTAGGAAAGTCCATTATACGCCATCAGGATGGGCTAGAATGCTTTCTCGGTTTACATTCGCTTATATAGGTATTGAAGTGTAGGATCTCATTACATTTTGGTATGTTAGAGGTATGCTTTCCTTGTTTGCAAATTATCTTGGTTTCCAATCCAATAGACCCACATAATTCTTTAACAGTAGGCAAATATCTCATGTGATGTGACATCTAGATAGGCCTATGTTAGTGGTATGCTTTTCTGGTTTTCAAAGAACACACGTAATTCTTTGTTTCCCATGCCCCCACGGAGTTCTCAAACCGCTGGAAAGTATATCATCAAATGTATGTATGTTAGTGGTAGTTCCTTTGTTGGCACATGGTATTTATTTCTCCTAGGTTCACTGAATAAAACCAGTAGCTCTACATTGGGTATTGGTGTGTTAGAAATTTGCTTTTACGCGGAAAGCGTCTCTATAAACAGCTTTTCAAAAATGTCTGTCTGTCTGTCGGTCTGCTCACGCATGTTTGTGACCGAGTTTTGTTCTTTTCATATAAGATTTATAAAAACCAACAATGTATGGGTGTTACTTTAAATATCTACAAGATATGAAACAATGAATTATCAACTGGTACGGTGTAATACATTAACATTAAAATTAAAATAAAATACCGTTATAAATACACTGGTAAATTCTTCGCTGTTAAAACTGTAGGCTTTTAAATCTATAATTATGCAAATTCGTCTAACGCCTCAGGCTACACAAAATGGTGACATTTCCGCCTTAGGCTACTACGCTCTGCAACTACTGTATCGCCTCATGCGTAGTCGCATATGAAATTTGCATAGTAGGTGATGTTAATAATATAAAAGAAAGCACGATGAAGAATTGCTTCATCTGGTCGCTGATCTTTCATGTATATAGTTTTGGATCAATAGCCGCACTCTAATCCCCAATAGCCTGCATATTTAAGTGGTTGGAGAATAGGGATACTAGCCAGGTTTTGTTGGACAAATAAAAGTGATGGTGGGCAGTGCACGAACAGTTGGTTACACTGACAAAATACGTCAGCTAGCCTATGCCGAGATCATATCAAATTTAACTGTAGTTTACACTTCAAATAATAATCTTAGTCTGATGCTTGATATACTGTGCGCAGCTTTCCACGTCTTATTGCCGGATCGACTTGTTATTAACAAAATGCCGTTACTGCAGGATGCATAAACCGTTTGTAATTGGTTCTAGAGTAGTGTCAAGCTAAATATTCTTGTACTTTCTGCTATGCTAATGCTCATCATCTCTTAGCTACTATTATTATATACCGTAACACACAGTTCCCCGCCACTGTTTTTGGTATTTCTTATAGCCCAACTGTCTCCTTGAATTGTGATGCCAATTATATCATCTATGTGGGTTAGGTAAGTTCTACCATCTCCAATTCCCTTACTACACTGAGGAGTCGGGTTGGTTATATTTGGCCTTCAGTTTGGTTTAGTTTCCTACAAATAAGAAGATCTGATAAAACCTCGAAAGAGGCAGCTATATACTGTGAAAATAAAACACAATGGATTGCTTGTTAACAACCCATTTTGTAGCAATAACATAATCTTTAACTGGTTTCCTAACCAACTGTTTCATTAACATATTGGTGATTACCCAGTAGCAAAAATACATACTATGAGATGATCATTTGTAGGCCTAAAGCGCGGGAGTTTCTAGCAGAAAAAATACACACGAGATTAAAGCGTCTGTGAAGCACGGGAGTCTACTAACGCCGCGGGTATGTAATCCTTAAAACCTTTTAAATGAAGCAAATCATTTTCTGTAAAATATGTGTTTTTTTCTTAAGTACTGTAAATCCTTAATGTTCTAAGTGTGGCAGTGATTTATCCCAAATACAAATAAAGAACTATTATAAAGTCACGTGATGAACCTCGTTTACCTGTCATGGAATGCGCTTCCAGCGGCAATTTACTACCCCTATTAATGTGCGGAGCATGCTTTATCTTTATAAAAAATGATCACATCAATTTCATGTTTGACAACCATGAACACTTTATTTCTTTAAAAACCTGGCAGAATGTAAAGATCTTGGCTGTTGCAATCGCATACATTGATTACAGGGGATATTTATTGTTTTAGCTGCAAAAAATTTTATGACTATCAAAGAAAAAAAAATCTGACCATACAGTAGTAAAAAAGAGCGAATTAACAGTCAAAGCACTTGAAAATAAAATACAGTAAAAAAAAAACACCAGAAGATTCAGCATATTTTGACATTAAGTTAAAGGTAATGGTATTTAAACAGTTAATTATTTAAAAAAAATAATAATTTCATATAATGATTGGAATTTGATTATGCCAATTATCTAACATTGAAGGGTAGAATTTGGCAGACTCAACAACTTTCATCATCAACTTACGTTCAACATTTTAAATGTCCAGCGAGTTCGAAGTTATGACATTAAAACTTCTCAGAGGGTCTGACAAAAATAACATTTTTACAATTTTTTACTAAAAGTTGCACTGAATATGCAGAAAAAATCTTACATTCACAACAGCTTACACTATAACAGATTATTTGAAAAAGGTAGTGTATTACCACACATACAAAAATTTTGAAAATAATCCTTAAAACAGAGTACAAGAAACAATGATAATGATAAAACATTTACATATTTAGTCATCAATTAGAAACAATTGAGTACTCAAAATTCAAAATTATCTATTTATGCTGTAGGGGTGGATTTATCAAATTTGTTTCAAATATAATCTTAACTTGATACCAAGCCAAAAATTAATTCATAATACCAAAACAACAAGAAAATAAATAATGCAATTATCAATCTATCTTAATATTAAGACCATGTTTATTATGAATACAAAATCAAAACATTGTGAGTCATTTAGTAATTTGCTTATAGGCAAATATTAATGTTTAGCCCTTAAGCATATTTCTAAGCTGAGATTTATAAACCCAGGGCTTGTACAGTATCAAGATAAAATTATTCTGATGTCTCACCACAAAACAAGTCTCACTGTAGGAAAATCCAAAATTGAGTTACTGGTACCTTCCCTTTGAAAAAGATAACACCCTCTGACTAGGTAGATCTACCATGTTAAATTTACTAGGGAGATCTACCTAGAAACACAGAGACCCACCTAATAAGGTAGTACATAATTACCCTGTCAGATGCTATTAATACCTTAAGGTTTATTCTAAATAATGGCTGTATTTTCATATGTATACTTGTAGAGCATTGCTGACCTTGGTAGTGTAGTATCCCTTGATATGGTGGTATTTATAGGGTTAACCCTGTTAACTACCTATATCTATCTTGTTACTACCATTATCTACCATGTTAACACAGTTATTTTTTTCAAAGGGTTATGATCACAATATAAGCTGTAAACTAAACTTTAAATGACATTTATTGTTTAAGTAGATGAAAAGATAAGAACATTTGATTTTTTTAAGTATGGAAACACGGTTTTGAGAAAATCACCCATAAATTAATCTAAATATAAAGACAATCAATCTCAAAAAATCTCCATGAAGGAAACTTTCCTGCAAAAAAACAGACATAAAAAGTATATTGCAATGAAATGTAGGTACCACAGTACTCATAATTGCTTAAAAAAATTGTAAAAAAAATTGACTTCAGACATATGTGAAGTCTCAGCACAAAATGAGTCGCATCGTAGGTAAAGATGAAATTGAGATAATCACCAGAATAGGAATGAAGTCCACTTTTTGAGACATTTTGTTTTAATCAATTATGAGTACTATGGTACTTATATTTCAGGATCACATATGTTTTGGGTGAGTTTTCCTGCAGGAAAGTGTACTTCAGGCAGATTTTAAAATATTAGAATATAATAATAATAATTGTTTATTTTTCAATTGCTTTATGCAAAACCATGTTTCAATTCATGCTAACTTCAAATGCTTATATTTTTCGGAACTACTTATCCAATGCATGTCATTTAAAGTGTAGATTACAGCTTACATTATATTCTATTAGAAGGTACCAATAACTAAATTTTGGAATTTCCTACCGTGAAACTCATTTTGTGGTAAGACTTCACATATTTTGGTGATTATCTCATTTGACCGAACGTATGAGCGACTCATTTGAGGCATAACATGGCAAAACCACCAAGTTGTAGGAAAATTGAAAATTTAGTTATTGTTACAACCATATTCCACTTTTAATAAGCTTTCAAATGAGGGGTCAACTATCAAAATTGGACATCTATAATTGAAGTTATTGGACAAAACAGACACAAATTTCCTTTGTATTTGTTTATATTTCCTGTTGTTTATTTGCTTATTTCTCAATAACTTCCTGTGCGACATCTTGGTGGGTTTGCCATGACTAGCCTCATTTTATGGTGAGATCTTGCAACTGATAATAATTAAAAAATAAGGCCCCAGCTGGGCCAGGTGTCTAGTCTTACCTAACCAGCCTTCTACTTACTCAAACTGTCCCTCAAGAGCTGCATGCAATATCACAAAAAAGGTTACCAATTATGCTATTTCTGTTAAAATGTCAACATTATGCTTCCCTGATGGATTCAATGACACAGTGAACAAATATATCCAGGGTAAATGTCATTAAAGGTTAAATGTTTACATTTGCAAAATGCAAAATACAGTGTCTTCATGCACTGTAAAACATATGAGAAGTGAAATAGCATTATACTATACAGATATTGCCTGTTGAGTCTCAGTCATTCCAGACGTGCATGGGTGCTTCCTTGGGTACAAAAAACTCACCGAAAAAGACAACAGATGCATAATTATATAACAATATCAGATTATTAAAAAAAATCTTGAAATGTGGTTCTATATTCGACAAAAAACCACAAAAACTAATGAGCCAGGAATTTAGTAGTTGTCTTAAACTTACTTCATGATTTTTTTCTTGTATAGATTTAAATAATGAAAATTTAAATAAGAAAAAAAGCTTTAAAGAAGTTTTAAATAATATCACCAGTGGGCTTTCGTTACACTGTTGAAAGTGAAAGCACCTAATGCTAAGTACCTAGTTCATAATAAAATCAGTCAAGTATAGGAACCACCATGTCATGAAATCTTATTACAATGGAATCCTCATAGGTCAACCCTTACATTAAGTATTTAAAACTGACCTTTATTGAAAGTTCCATCAAATTGAAGTAAGAAAGTATAGTAAACGCTCCAAGCAATTAAATAGGCCTACAGGCATCATGTTAGGATGCAATATATTTAAAAATTAATCATTTCTTCATCAGGAATTCCCGATGATGACATAATTCATATTGAAATATTAAATACTTACACAATGGCAAGTACAGTATTTCATTGCTTGGAGTATGCATTATACTTTTTACCTTTACCCATATCTAATATGCAAAGTTTTACCACAAAGAGTTGCATCATAGGTGAGATGAAATTGAGATGATCACTAAAATAGGTATAAAGTCAAAATTTTGTTTTAAAAATTGTGAGTACTATAGTACTTTGATTTCATTGTGAAATACATTTTCAGTCAGTTTTCATCCAGGAAAGTTTTCTTTCATGAAGATTTTCTGAGACTGAGGTTTTTTTTAAAATTTATATTTAGATTAATTTATGGGCAATTTTCTCAAAACCTTGTTGCCATACATGATAACTTCAATTATCATATCTTTTGGATCTACTTGTCCAATGAATGTCATTTAAAGTTTACATTACAACTTGTATTATGCCCTACTAGAGGGTGCCAATAATTCAAGTTTGAATTTTCCTAGAATGAGACTCATTTTGTGGTGAGACCTAACATATTGACAGATTGTTGAGCACATGCAGTACAAATTCCAATTTCCAGATTTAATCTGTGTCAACATCCATGTCCATCTCTTGTACATTAGCATCACTGGGTGGTGCAACAATCTCTGGTTCCTCTTTCACAATACTAGGTTTCTCTTCCTTCTGGTCACTATCATGTTTCCGACTGGATGAGTCCCGTCTCTCCTTTTTCTCTGCATCTTTGTCATACCCTTGCTCTTCTTCATCATAATCTCGCTTTACTTTGACATCTTTCTTTTTATCTCGGTCCGAATCTCTATCCCTGTCTTTGCGATCATCACGATCCCGATCTTTGCGGTCACGATCTCGTTTGTGCTTTTTACTACGAGAAGAACCTCTTTCTCTACTCCTGTCCAATTCACGATCGCGTTCACGGTCACGTTCTCTTTCTTTCAACTTTTTCTCCTTTTTATGCCTGAAAAAGTAAAACATAAATACACTAACATTATCATCTTTGCCATTTTTAACAGTATCATTGATATATTATTTAAAAAACTTTACTATCAATATTGACGTAGTGTTTACGTTCAATTCTATTGCTTTTGGTGCACGGAGCTACTGCTTAGTCTGCTCTATTCTATTTGTTTTTCTGATGTGTGTTTTGTAGATTCCAGAAATTTATTTGACAGGAACTTTGTTCCTTTTTCGGTATGCCCACCTCCCCACTCATCAGCAATCCAAATATGTTTAGACATTAACATATTGTATATCATTTCAAATTTTAATGTTTTTAATTCACGCAAATTTTAAGGTTTCTATTTATCTTGTAAAATTTTATATACGAATTGGAGCAAATAAATATAATTATAAATATAATAATAGTGTGTTGAGGAGAAAATATTCTAATAGAGACGTGGATAAACTTAATCAAATAGATAGTAAGGTTGAAAGAAATTTGGAGCAGAGGATAGTAGAAAAAGTGTATCAAGAAATAGTGTTGATGAAACTTGCTAAAGAAAAAACAGATTCTTTTATCCTCTTAATTAAGTACTTGTATCAAGTGTCATTGAACTGATAAGCAGACTGAGGTTATCGTCGGTACACACTGTTATCGCAATTCTTTAAATCCCTAGTGGTTTAACACATCATAATTAAAATTCTGCTTTTATTACTTATATTATTTCGCTGTTAGGTCCTCGCGAAGCAGACCTTAGAGCTTCACTCATGTTCTTGTTGTTGTTCGATGGGGTGTTGTTGTTGCGACCATAGCTATAAAAGCTTCAAGTGTCACCAGTTTTGAACGGATTTGCATGAAATTTTGTACACATAATTTAGACTTATTATAAGTTATACACCAGGGTGTCCCCTAGACCCACAAAATAAAAACGTGTTTTACCGAAAAACAGTAAAAATACCAAGAACTCTAAAACAGAACGCCTTAGTGGCGCTGTCAGTTAAGGCATCGTTTTTAACAAAACCGTTCTAATAAGGCTGAGGTTGTGAGTTCCATTCCTGTTACGCGCGACATAGGCTAATACACTTACTGTATAGTTTTTTTCTCTTTCAATTTAAAATCTGTTGATTCTTTTCCAATTTTAGAATAATTTTAGTGTGTACAAATGAACATTCTAAAAATTTAAAAGGGTTTTTAGTTTATTTTCTCTTCCAAACAGCTGTATCAAAACCACAAAAATCACTGAGAAATTCACTAGTGGTAGCTTAATTAATGAAAAATCTCAGTGAAAGCATCGACCTGGTGCGCAGTCGCTCTTATTAACTCTATCATTTGTACAATGTGAATGGTCACAAACAATCTAAATTTCCTGTGAAAAAGGATAACAAATTACATCAATCTATATCTTTCCACAGCTAATAAACTAGGCAGAAAATATCAAAGTTTGGATGGTGTCCTGTAAACAAAATGGCAATGTTGATGTTGAGTTAGGTAGTCAAAAGCGAACAAAGACCATATAACAAAATGAGTCTCATGGTACAAAAATCCAAAATTGAGTTATTAGTATCTTGTCATTGGCCACAATATAAGCTATAATCTACACTTTAAATGACATTCATTGGATAAGTAGATCCAAAGATATGAGCATTTGAAATTTCCGTGCATGGAAACATGGTTTTGAAAAAAATCACCCATAACGCAAGTGAAAAATAAACAATTAAAAGACTATAAATCTCAGAAAATCTCCATGAAGATCACTTTGCACTATAAAATTTAACCTAAAAAGTTTACTATAATGAAAAATATGTACCATGGTACTCCTACCTGATTAAAACCACATTACTCAAAAATTTAACTTCAGAACTATTTTGGTGAATATCTCAATTTTATCTCACTTACAATGCGACTCATTTTGTAGTACGACCTCACATATGACACACATTTTCAAATTGTTTATATTATTTTAATTTACTTTATTAGATGTTCTGTTCAAATAGACAAAAATGATTTTTAGTTAACTATAAACCAAATGGAACTTCCCGTAGTCAAAAAAGTTTCCAATTCGAAAGTGATCTTTGAAAAACAAGATAAAAAAAGTTGAAAAATTAAACATTTTTTAAAATTTAATACTGTGACATATATTGTGTAATATGCATTTTCTATCCAATTATCTGAAGTGAAAAAAAAAAACAACCCCGATTTGAATTATAAAAACCTTTACTATCTCATAAATGCATAAATGAAATTGAATTTTTTTTTGTCTAAAGTAACCTAGTTTCATTTAAAAAACAGAAAATACAATGGTCTATTAACTATTTAGAATAAAAAACTAGTTCTATTAGTATATAGGCATGTTTATTTTCTAACGAAAATGTTATATATGGGTACTGAATGTAGGACAAGTGGAACCACAAAAAATAACCATGATTACAACCCACCTCATTTTAACAATGGTACAGTTCACTATTGGGCGCTACATTACCAAGCATGTTGTTTTTATTTCCCCATACCAACTCTGATCACATTTAAAGCTAATTCTTCAATGTTGTAGATGAGACTTATTTCAAATGTCACTACAAATACAGGGGTGGCTTTAGGGGGAGGGGCAATCAAGCGTGTCACTGTTGCACCCCCCGCCACCCCTTAAAATCTGCAAGGTGAAGAACTTTGCAACCCCTGAATATTGACCCACGAAATTAAGGCCCAAAAAGATGCGAGACAGGCAATGGGGAACACGCCCAACTCGGTTGGAAATACAGTAGTGCGTCCCATCCCTTTTAGCTCAATCCTGGGTCCGCCCCTAAGTATATAAATGTTTAGTTTTTTTCCAGTTTTTCCCCGTTTTTTATATGTATTTACTCTCTACAATACCTAACCTTTAAGTCTTAAATCAAAGTATAATATATATAGTACTCCAAGCAATGAGATACACACTATCATGACAGAATTCAATATTTTGACATAAATTATGTCATCATAGAAATGATTCCAGAGGATGACAAAATTATTGCTGAAATATTGAATCCTGTCACGATGGCATGTATCTCATTGTTTGAGTATGTATTATACTTTCTTAGTTGAAGTCGATTAACGGACCTTTCGGATTTACAAGAAGGCATGAAGGCATGTCATAACAGAAATGATTCCCAATGATGACATAATTTATGATGAAATATTGATTTCTGTCATGATGGCATGTATCTCATTGCTTGATAATACTTAGTTGAAGTTGATTAGTGAACCTTTTGGATTTACAAGGTATCTGTTAGAAAACCAACATTTGAAGGCTAATGTCTCAATCTTTTGCTAATGGAAAAAGAATATCAGTTAGCAATGCATTTAGATTTATTAGAAAATTTCATCTGAAGGTGAAAACGTTTTCTAATTGTTGCATTTTCCATTCCAAGCCATTAAAAAAAAGAAGTAACTTTAATTCTAATCTTGTTGGAAATATCAGAAAATTTAATCCTAAGGTCAAAATGACTTGAATATAGATGATTCTTTAATTGTTCCATTTTCTAGTGCAATGGACAAAAAGGAAAATGTCTGAAACATTATTCTGATCTTGTTAGATTTATTATAAAATTTAATCTTAAGGTCAAAATGACTTGAATACAAATGATTCTGTAATTGTTGCATTTTTTAGCGCAATCGACAGAAACACAAATGTCTAGATGTATTTACAAGTTTAATGAGACTTTTCCAAATCACCCGCGTACAAGTAGGATAACACTGTAATTACAAGGCTGGGTAAACCAAACAAATTACAAGCCTGATGTGATCATTCATAAATTGTCTAAACTACATCGTATGTCCCAGTTTTTTAACATTAGTGTTTAGCTTGTTTCTAGCATATGTAAGGTATCACTAAAAAAGGAGTTGCATTGTAGGTGATATCAAACTGAGATAATCACAAAAATAAGTCTTAATTTAAATTGTAAAGAAATATAGTTGAAATTAATTAGTACTATGATACAATTATAAAAATATATGTTGCCTTGAGAGTTTCTGGTTATATTAGTGGGAAAACGTGCCTCCGAATAGTACTACTCACTGAGGGGTGCATCCTGAAGTAGTATAATATAACTGACCCCAAAAATAGACACACAAATGGAGAAAAAACCTTTTTTTTTTTGCTCGTCGAAACCAAACCATGCCCACCCGGCGAACCCTCCACGTTGGCTCCACCACTTCAACTTCTTGTTTTTGTACCACCCACATTTCAATTCAAATCTACACTGTTGGTTTAGATTACTTTATGGGTGATTTTTTCAAAACCGTGTTTGCATACAGGAAAACTTGTACAGTCAACTCTCCTAATACCGGACTCTCCGTAAACTGGAATTCACGAAAAACCAGACTTTTTTAAAAGTCCCAAATTTTTTCTATTCCTATTCTATTATCTTAATTCTAAATTCAGAAAACCAGACTTTCCAGAAAACTAGAAAATAATTGCCGGCCCGAGGGTTTCCGGTATTGGGAGAGTTGACTGTATCAATACATCAGTTCTTCCTTTTTCTATCATGAGACTCATTTTGTGGAGCTTTCTTCAGAAAACTAGTAAAATTGTAGGTGAGCTCAAATTGAGGTAATTGCCAATATAGTCCTGCAGAAAAATGTTTAAAAATTTTTGTTTTAATTAATTAAAATTACCAGGGTACATAATTTAAACCAGAGGCCTACGGCCGCCGACGTTCCTATGCACACAGTGCATGCAGTTGATTTAATAGTAGACCTCCATGTGACCTTTGATTCCAGTCTAGAATGTCGGTAATGGCCTAGGATATTGTACCGTCAACCGGTTGTTAAAATCTGAAACAGTTATTGCACTGTCAGCCGGTTGTTTACCTGAAACCGTTATTGCACTGTCGGCCGGTTGTTCAAA
>JAOTQE010059237.1:0-19022 GCA_025631205.1 Nesometra sesokonis | reverse complement strand
TCTAAGTACTATACAGCCATGTAGCGACTATGCAATAACTGTCTGGGGAAATACAACAGAAAAAAATAAGAACATTTAAAAACGGCACCAAAAAAAAGGTGCCCGTATTATCACGAATAATTTTGACTACATAAATGTAAGGGGCGATGATATCATACGTGACCTATCATAGCCAACATTAGAAGAAAGACGTGACTACTTTTTGGCATGTCTAATGTACAAATGTGTAAATGGCATTGCATCACAAAGATTAATGGACGAAATTGTTTTAATAAGAGATCAGCATTCCCACTTAACACGTGGAGTTGATACTTTAAATGTAGTTATTATTATTATTATTATTATTATTATTATTATTATTATTATTATTATGATTATTATTATTATTATTATTATGATTATTATTATTATTATTATTATTATGATTATTATTATTATTATTCTCATCCTACAGTAACAGCACCACTCTCTAAGCCTCATAATAAAACTTGGTTTAGAGAGCATGACATAGTTCTCATCCTGTAAGTAGCAAAAAAACTTGCTGTTTTGGATGTGACCAAAAGAATCTTTTGTAGGTTACTAGCAAGATAATGAAAGAAACATGTTTAAGCATATGAAAACATGGCAGTAATAATGGGTTTACACATAGTTCATATTACTATGCTCTTTGAGGCAAAGGTCTATGAGAAATTAAAAAGTCCAAAAGTCTTCTTAAACTAACCACCCTGACTGAGTAATTATATTATATTAACCTGAACTCTTCTAAGACTAAATTGCCAATAGAGCCGACTTGCTGATGAAAGTCCTCTACTGCCCTCTTTGCACCATTCGTTCTACGTGGAAACAGCGGTCTTGGTGGGATGTACTCAGATACCCTGGAAACAAAACAAAAAAGTTAATTAAAAAACGGTCCTGCTTGCCAATCCCAAGGTCTCTGGTTCAATCGTGACTTAGCACTAGGGTTATTCTCACGATAAACAATGCCACTGCCTATCTCATGAGTTTAACTATACTATACTAAACTATAGTGAACTAAAAAGGTGCTTTTTCAAGAGAGTTTTGAATACTTCAATTGAAGGAGCCTCTCGGATAGAAGTGGGAAGATTGTTCCACAGTTTAGGAACTGCAACTGCAAAGGCCCTGTCTCCGTATGTTTTCAGGCGACTAGGTGGAACAAAAAGTACAGATGTACTAGTAGTCGACCTGAGAGATCTCGTACAGACAACAGATAAAATTGGAGATATAAAATGGTGTTTGGCCGTTAAGTGATTTATATGTGGTTAACATTAGTTTAAATATAATCAGTTGTTTTATTGGAAGCCAGTGTAGTTTGCATGATATCCATCCTGTAACTGTAACTGGTGAGTTACTTGCTGTTTGATGTGAATGAAATACTGTAAACAAAAACACAAAAAACAACAGTAATATATTTGGTATATTAATACCAATTTTAATAAAATTATAATAAATGAGAAAGGCAGAAATAGCATGAATTATGTTTATTAGCTTTATATGTCACTCCATATGTTGATTTTAAAATTTCCAGGTTTTGAACTTGAGCATGTTGTTTAAACCCGGGCACACACTGCGTAATGTGAAGGTTGTACGACGGTCTCACAGCTAAATCATCGGTCCATATGTGTGTGGTTTCCAGATGCAATGACAGCCTTCTACTCTTCGGCCAACGGTTTTTTAGTGATTTCCCTGTTGAATCACTAAAAAACCAACGACCGACGAGTAGAAGACTATCATCATGTCTGGACCACACAAACAGAGACCGACGATTTAGCTGTTCGACGATCGTACGACCGCCACACAACGCAGTGAGTGCCCAGCCTTAATGAGACTTGGTTGAGAAGGTATGATGTAGCAAGGAAACTCAGAGTGGCAAGGAAACTTGCTGTTGAATGTGACATGAAGTAAAAACAAAACTTAAATTAATTTTTTTTCTATTATTATATCCCGACTTACTTTTGAGCTAACTCCTCTGGCTCTCTTTTTGGTACTATTGGTTTATCCAAAGCAAACTCTAAGAATATGTAACTCCTGGCCTCATCGTACTGTTGCCCTTCCAAGTTCTGTTGTGGAGGGATTTCAGCCTCTGGTGCAGCATTGTCAGAGGCTGGAGCAGGTGCTGTCTTCAGCATGGATGAAGGCTGCTGCTTGATGGCAATTAGATTCAACAAAAATACATTACAAGAAAGATATTGTAATATATGATAAACACTGTTTGAGAAAATAGAAATACAGACAGTCTACAACCCTCATAACAGTCTGACCACCTTTCAAACAATTTTTTTTCAAGAGAGTTCAGATTAGATAGAGTCAAGTTTTATACCAAAATTTATATTGGTTTTATGATTTTGGGACTTCTGTTTTTGTGAGGGTTAATTTTGGAATATCCGACTGTAGTAGTAGAGCACAACAGTAAAATCTAGCAAGATCAAGGCATGTTGATAAAACTGGATTTGCCAACTTTTAGTTTTTTTGGTTCTTTAAATGTCACTTCTTATGTATAATGCTTAGAGGTTCACACAATCAGAGGGTTTTTAAATCCAAAATATTACACAAAATTGAGTAGTAATAGTGAAATCATAATCATATGATAGAGAAATCCATATTGCGACAATTCAAATTGTTAATTAATCATCAAAGGCGCAGAGTGAACGAGATGTTTCACATTTAATTTCCCTAAGGGTAACATTATGTCCATTGCAGCTACTACATTAGTGCACATCCTTCTGTTAATGACAGGAGCCGTGTATGGACCTGTATACTGAGGTAGCTCCCCACACGTCTTGAAAGATATACTGGGTTCTTTATAGTGCACATGAGCCGCTTGTGTGCACTTGGCCTACAGTTTATAGTCGTTATGTGAGAAGACTTGTTCCACCAGCAGAACCATGTGTGAGTGGGCCTCGAACCTGTACTTTTGTTTTTGCTATGATTCACAGTTCTCCTGCTTTATCCACTCGGCCATATAACTAAGAGGTATCAGTTACATTGGAGTGCAATTTCAGAATAAATAGAGTTCAATACTTTCAACATTTTCCCACCGCCATCCCAACCATGGTGGGGCTAAGGCGACTTTGGACTAAATAAGCAAAGTTAAATGGAGTTATTCAATAAAAATATAATAGGGCCATGTACAAAATCTAAGCCTCAAAGTAAATACTAATACCTTTTTAGCTGGATCTTTGTCTTTGACTCCTTTTTCATCTTTGCCTGGCTTTGCAGCTGCTTTTACAAATGGTGAGGCATTGCGGAGCATAGCAGTGGCTAATCTCACAGCCTCCTCAGCTAGGCCGCCTTTGCGTTTTGTCTACAAACACAAACAATGTTAAAACTTTTATTTGATGTGATTCATAACTGAATTTTGAAATGTGACAGGCAGGGGTCTGTACCCCTGATGATGAGCACCAAAATGTATTTATTTTCAAACAATTTTTATTGTGGATTGTTGTTTCGCTATGTTTTACTAACACATCTAAGCCTGAACACAAGTTTTTATCAATTTAAAATGTAATTTAATTCTAAAAAATATGATGAAGCACCAAAACTGGTGACAGGAAATTAATTTTTGCTGTTTTTCTGTATTTTTGTTTGTACTTTTAGTTTACATGATCTTGAAAATGATTCCATGATGGTTTAGAAACATTGATTCATGTTTTTTTTTTCCACATTTTATTGTAAAGTTGTATAGTATAGTAAGCATCTTTTACTTCAATCAAATTTAATTAAAAAAATAAAATGCTGTACATTAACATATTTAAATCAAAATCTATGTATCCATTCAAGATGAAGTTTATAGTCTCGGCGCCATTCTATTGCCACCATAAGATAGACTTTCTTCTTTAATACTTCTACGAATGGATGTCTTGTCGTGGAGCCGGAATGCCATCATTGCACCCAAAGTACAGTTCTGTCCTTGGGATTGTCCAAAAAATTTCCTAAAGCTGTTTTATATCAAGCAATGCGACAAAAAACACGTTATGCATCACATGTTTACATCTTTTATATCTTACCTTCTCACATAGTTCTTGTTCATTAAAAGCATGAATTCTGAATGCACCTCTGATTTTTTTAACTGGAAAAGCAACAATGACATTAAATTAATTGATAGCAACTGGGTAATACTGGTAACATATTAACTTTATCAACAATTTAGCAGATTTTTAGGGTTAAAACACAAAAGATAAAATGTTAATAATGTTAAACACTACTAATCATCAGGAATGCTTTGTCAAATTTATCAATGATATTAAAAAATATAAGTGGACCAATTTTAAGGAACAGGAATGAGCTACAAAATGTCCTGCAAAAGTGGGAGGCAACAATTTATGGTACCCTTTAAAAAAATAATAAATAACACCCTCCAACTTGGTAGGTCTACCATGTTAAATTACTTGGAAGATCTACCTAAAACCACAGAGAACTACCTAGTAAGTAGGTAGTAAATTTGGTGATGTTATTGATACCTTAAGGTTAATTATGTCAGTTATAATTAGTCTGAAGGTCTATTAATGACTATTTTTTTCTGATGTACTGCTATTTCTGATCATATTGGTAGTATTCTTTGAGAGGGGAGATGACCTGGTGATTTATTGGTGTTGGTTGTAATGGGATAATGTTTTACTTGGTAGAGGTAGCAAGGCTGGTGTATGGTAGTTGTCTTAGGGTTAACCATGATAACTACCTATATCTACCTTGTCACTACCATTATCTACCATGTTAACTACCTATATCTACTTTTTGACTACCATTATCTACCATGCAGAGTTATGTTTTTCAAAGGTAAGTGGTAAATTTTTATTTTAAACAGGAACTTGCTGCCACTGCTGTAAATGCTTTGTCAAATTAATCTTAAGCAATACTTATGTCCGCAAAATATTGTATTTGTTTATTGATATTCTATATTTTACCCAGGTTAGGCCTTCATTTCTCATTTTGCAATTTGGACTGGCCCCTTCTAAAGGTGTTTAGGACCTGTTTGTACCATATTTCTACTGTAATCTGTCTTTTTTATATGTTCTATAAATTTATTTAATTGTTGTTCAATTTTAAGTGAGAATTTCAATAAACAAAACAAAAATAAAGTTAAAAGAGTGGTTTACATGAAAAATTAGTCTGGCTGGAAGACTGTGAGGGTGAGTTAACCTGGGTCATCCTACCCACCCCCACCCATCATATCCCACCATAAAGAACAATAACATAGAATATTTTTATTTTTCTTCTATAAACCAAAATATTCAACCAACCTCCAGGATACAGCAATGGTGCAAAATTGACATAAGCAATTCCATGGAAGAAGATTGGGTTCTCCTCGTCTTTACCCCCCTTAGCTTTGGTTGCAGCAGGCATTGGTGTCCTCATGATTTCAACTGGCCAAACTCTCGTCTGTGCAATCTTACTTTGCAAGCTTCACAGTAAAAATAACATAACAATTATTGATTTTCAAACATAAAATCAACCAAAAATTCCTTGTGATGCTTTTGAAACAAACACCTATGGAACACAACCCATTCCACAAAGATGCACCTTAACACAAATGGCATTTGTACCTCCTAGGTACCCACTTACACTCCTGGGTGGAAAGGCACCATGGATAACATGTCTTGCCTAAAAACACGAACAACTGACCAGTGTGGGTCAATAATTCAAACACTTCTTAAAAGCACTTCTATTGGGTTCATATAATGTAAGAAATAATTAAAACACTGGCCACTGTACCATAAGAATATAGGCTGTGTCCAGACTATCAAATTTTCTCTGAAAAAACTTTGATATGCTTATACATGGTTATGATGACATGACATCATCACCATACATGGATATTTCTTTACCATATATGGGTATAGTAAAGTTTCAAAAATTTGGTAGTGTGGACAGCCGTAAAGATGTATTTGCACAGGTATTTCCAATTATCTGATAAAACTACCATCCAATCAAATTTAAAATATGCGCATGCGCAAATCCAGTGTAGACCACAATTGCTTTATTTCTTGCTATCAAACCACATATTTCAATAAATTGCTGGTAATTTCCCTTTTGTCATCACGATGAAAGTGTTGCAAAAAAAAAAAAAAAAATCAAAGTTTTACCCCGGGTCAAAGTAAAAATTTTCCAGATAATTATCAAATTAGAATTGAATAATTATCGGATAATTTTCTGTCAGAATAGGCTATTCACAAGAATCCAGAGGACTTTTAATGTATAAATTTTATCACAATAAACTTTTTTTTCTGCGGAAACATAGCCTACGGCACCTGTTGTTTTCCTTGAGTTTGTATGAGGTCAACATAGCTGCATGGCAGACACCCTAAATAACAGGAAAAGTGAGAAATGTGTTGTTAACTTTAGTCTTATGTGGTAAACACGAAAAGGATTTCACGAAAAGCCTACGATAGCACAAATTTTGTAAGACCTATGCAAGCTAGGTAGTTCAAAGGTTGAGGCCTGCAGACCACTAGCTCAGCCTTTCGTCGATGTTGACCATTTCCCATAAGGCATTGCGGAATTCGGCCTGTCCGCTTCAACCGATAGGTAGCGTATCGTATTGAGAATCCACCGAATTGAGTGTAGATGAGGTAAGCAACAGGTTTTACCTTTGTATTGCCATCTTATTCATGTAACATCTTCTCTCACTGTTCCAAATAACACGGTATTTTTCTGTTTCAACTTCAATACGAAAGTCACGATCCTTATAAAGAAAACACAACCATTAAGTAATTGTAATCAAAAGAATACATATAAGTAAACAGGCATAGTTAAATTTTCACTTAGCTTCATTGACAACACCATTTTGTGAAAGAGTGGTGGGTGGGGGCCACTTTCTGCCAGAGAACACATCTTCTGGGTTTTAACTTTAACAAGCCAAAAAAAAAAACCAAAAACAAAATTGTTAATTGCTTATGGGTTTCCAGGGTTGCTATTAATTTTAGGGATATTTTGTGGGGTACACGTTATATAAAAGGGGTGCTCATGTATTTTTGAGGACTCACCTAAATTTACCCTGACACCCAACTATTAAGGACGTTGTCTTAATTGTTGGAAAATATTTAGGTATAAATTTAGGCTGCAGTTAACTTGCCTAAGGCAACTGTGCCTCAACTCAAGTGGTTTCTAAGTCAATTTTATCATTCATGCTAAAGTGATGTGTTTTCAATTTTTCAAGTTGAATGTATTTTCAATGCCATTTTAAATTAGGCAAGTTTGATAATTATATTGATCAGAAATTTATATTGCACCAATTCGAAATTCACTGAAGCTGCAGACTTGACTAGATGTGGCACATTCAATGATTTACTTCTTCCCTAGGATTCATGTCATGTCCTTTGCAGCTAGTACATTAGTGTAAATCCTTCTGTGCACAACAGGAGTCCTGCATGGACCAGTACACTGGGGTAGCCCTTTACTTGTCTCCAAAGATATACTGGGTTCTTGTCCTGGGTTTATAGCCCTTATCCAAGAATACTTGTTCCACCACCAGTACTATGGTGCCTTGAACCCATTCTGTTGTTTTTGCTATGGTTTAGTTTCCCTGCTTTAACTACTTGGCAATACAATTTGCACAAGTGTAATTGAATACGTACCTCCTTGCCATTCAGTTCACCATCTTCCTCATCATAATTACTTGATTGCACAAATCTGAAGAAAAAATGAAAAAAAAAATTGAGTATTTCATTAAGACATATCAACAACTATAGAAGGATTGAAAGACAAATAGATTATATGTGAGGTCTCACCACAAAATGAGTCGCATTGTAGGTGAGATCAAATTGTGATAATCACTGAAAAAGGTCTGAAGTCAAAATTTTGAGATTTATGTACTTTTAATAATTATGAGTACTATGGTACTTGCATTTCATTATAATATACTTTTTATGTCAGTTTCCATGCAGGTACGTGTCAATCATGCCATTTTCGTAAGATTAATTGTCTTTTGATTGTCTATTTTTGGATTACTTTATTGGCTAATTTCTCAAAACCATGTCCATATCATAAAGACTACAAAATGCTAATATCTTTAGATGTATCAAATGAATATCATTTAAAGTGTAAATTACGCGCTTATATTATGCTCTATTAGAAAGTACCAATATTTCCATTTTCCTATCATGAGATTCAGATTTTCTGGTGAGACTTCACATATACCACAGACTTATAATATGAAAATGATGCTTACTGGTCATTGATGTAGACAGCAGCCCCCTGAGCAGCCCCTGGTGCAGCCCACTTCTTCTGTTTGGATGGTTGGTCCTTATCAGAAGCTGATTTTAAAACACCATTAGATAAAACCACAGTTGACTCTCTCTGATTAAAATAAACATATCAAAGTATTACTAATAAGTTTGATTTATTCTCCATGCCAGATTAATGTTTTCCATTAATTAAGTTAAATTTTATGTAAGTTGAATTTTTTCAGGGCCAATTTGGATTCGAGTTAGACAAAATTTGTCTGTACATATTTTGTTGATTTGCAGACAGCAAATATTCAACTTCGCCGCTGTCTTAGAAAACAGCAGTACAAGACATGCACAGTGGGAAAATGGGCAGTCTCTTAACCTAAATGCAGTTGACCATCCTGTTCCCTTTTTGTTGGGTAAACTCGTTACTAGTGTATTTAATCTGTCTTGGTAAAAGCATTATTTATTACTGTCTTATGTTCAATTAGATTGTGTCTAGTAAATGTGGCAGAGCCAGGCCAAAGAAGGCATAACTCACGAAGCTAGTTTTCAACAATAGGCAAAAACAAGAAAATGGTCAAATTTTTCATATTTTTTTAAAACTCAAAACGGTTTAAACATTCAACTTTTATATTACATTAAGCGTTTTCAGATATATGATTAAATGAGGCTAGTCGTGGCAAACCCACCAATTTGTCGCACAGGAAGTTATTGAGAAATAACCCAATAAACAACAGGAAATATAACAAATACAAAGGAAATTTGTGTATATTTTGTTCAATAACTTCAGTTATACATGTCCGATTTTGATAGTTGACCCCTCATTTTAAAGCTTATGAAAAGTCTAATATGGTTAACTCAATTTTCAATTTTCCTACAACTTGGTGGTTTTGCCATGACATGCCTCAAATGTTAAAAAACGCAATTTAAAATGACACTGCTTAGTCACAATAATATATTGCTAAGCAATTTTCAACTGCAATTTTCTCAAAACTTACATTCTAAATGTCAAAAATGTGATTGTTCATAACTTTGCAAAAGAAATATTGTATGAAACCGATTTCTTCTACGCGTTAACGAAAATAATGTGTAGTTTCATAATTCATAAATAACTCAATTTTCAATTTTTTCACCTTATGCTTCCTTTGGCTTGGCTCTGCCACAACTGGACACTTGGTCTTACAATTTTAGATTCAATTTTTCCAATGCACTAAGTGCCTTTAAAATTAACACATAGACAGTGACACAAATAAAATAAGAACCTTACATCATGAGTGATTGGCATTGGTAATGTGACATTGTAGAGGAATTGAGCACCGCTTGGATTCCATGACTCTGGCACTGAATAAGCCGCCTCAACGGTCACTGTCATCAAGTTGCTCTCCAGCAGCTGTTCACTGGTCAGGAGAGCCTCATTCACAGAGATTACAACATCTAGCTCAGGCTGAAATAAAAGTTGTCAAAATTGAATATTTCAATGTGATAGACAAATGGCAGCTCATTAAAACAAAAATTTATTATATTTTTTAACACTTTTATTTTGTGTCACCTCCATAGAATTATTATTTACGGCTAGATGGTGAACTTCCACAGAATACATAGCCCCAAAGTCCAGTTCCATGTAAGCGCCTACTATTCCGGAATCCAATCAATCAAATCGTGGTACGTTCTAACGCTGTTGTTACATCAAGATTGCGCCCCCAATTTTCATAAAAGTTTCAAATTTATCAATAAATAGAAGTAAAATTTAATCCAAATATAAAGACGTTGACAAAATAAAATATATGTGACATATGTAAATAATTTGTATGGCAAAAGAATGTTAACAATAAAATAATTGTAAAACAGTTGTTATTATTATTATTATTATTTAACTTACATGCTTGTGACAAAGGCTGACAAAATCAAATAGTAGGCACCTACATGGGACTGCAATTCTACAGTGTTAAGTTCATCATCTAGCCGTAAATATAAATTTATGGTCACCTCTAATATCAAGTTAAAGGAAGAGAATATGTTATGCTTTCAAAACAAAACCTCATAATGAGGCTTAGGGAGTGGTCCTGCCTGTTAGGTCTTAGGAAAGAACCATGCAGCAGCCAGGTTCGAATTCGGGACCAACAGATTAGAAGGCAAGCATGTAACCAAGCTTAATTAGAAATAGATGTATTTAAAAATTACCCATGCCCCTATACTCTACTTCCATCCATCATTTGATTAGATCTTAGATCTTAGAAGTTAGAAATAGTTCATCTTATTGTTTATTGTGTATTGTTGTTTGGTACTGCAAAATAATTGTTGGCTTTCCATAAAGATTGTATACAATTCTATACCATTTTGTTCTACTTGGTTAAAAGCTCTTAGGGCCTGTTTCTAGTGGAGAGAAAAAAATCGACAAAAAATCGTTTTTTTTTTAAATCGATTATTTTCTGGCAGTAGAAATGGGACCAGTTCGAAAAAATACCGATTAAAAACATGCTATGGATTGAGGGTTGGAACGGTAAATAATCGATTATCGCGGTGCACTTTTTAGCGGCAACGCAAAATACCGATTATTATGTGACCTTGCGGTCAAATCTCAGACCCTACTGTACAACAAAACAACAGCATAGGCCTAGCTTTGCTCTGCTTCGCTTATCGAATGTGATCTTTTGTAGTGTCTTTAGCAAGAGAATTCCATATCATCATGTGGAATGGAAAATAACATTAAAAATAACATTAAAAATTTATCTCTCCATGGGCCTACCTATTCAGTATATCATCCGTTTCGTACACTAGTCCGATGAAACGAAGTAAAGATAAGCCTAGGCCATGTTCAACTGCCATTTGGCCTGGGATCCTTTGTTCTGCAGCGCTGCGCCTCGGCATGGCTTAATTAATGACAAAATATCGTTATCTTGTTAAATTAATGTTGAGAATCAAATGGCTGGTTTATTGTCGATAATAAAAAATAATATTCCTAAAATTTGCTATTCTTCTGAATGTGATAGCGAGAAAATACTGGTAAAACTTGGGGTTATAAATGTAAACAAACTAGTGAGAGAAGCCAACCAACTCGTCCCAAAATCGAGCGCTCTTCATTTATGGTAATGGTGACGTAATTTAACCGACTTCACCGAGATGAAAAATAAGTTGCAATGCGGGTAGACTGAAGGACACTCATAAAAATACAGATTAATTTTAATCGATTATTTTGTGTGTTTTTACTAGAAACAGGCCCTTAAAGTTCTATATTTTGTGACATAGTGCCTGTTACTTGATTTTAATTATATATTTGTAACAAGAGTTTTTCATGTAATAAGTTCTTTAAAAATGTAATAAAACAGTGAATTGTTATGTAGATGTATAAAAATATTGAAAATAAATATAAAATTGAAATGAAAAATGGCAGTTGTTAAGGTTTAAATATTTTATGAAGTAACAGCCTATGACAGTGTCATGTTTCACTATTAGTTGTGCAAGTGTCCTTGGAGTCACTCCAAGTTAATGTGGTGTTAATAGTTCTGATCCACTCTTGTTGTTGTAATACTCAGTCTAGACTATCAAATTTTCTTTGACAAAAAACTTTGATATGCCTATATATGGTCATGATGACATCAGATCATGACCATATATGGTTATATCATTAACATATATGAGTACATCAAAATTTTTTGTCAAATAAAATTTGATAGTTTTGACTGAGCTTAGGGTAATATTAGTTTATCAAGGGCTGTTCTGCCTAATGTGGCCTGTTATACCTACCTTAGGGGTATCAGGACCAAGGTTTTCAAATGGTGATCCAGATAAAGGATGGATGATCAACGTGCTTTTGTATTTACTGTCGCCCTTCATCAAGGGAAGCAGGTCAACTGTGCATTGTCCTAGCGGTAGTGTACGCTCCTCCTTTTGTTTCTTCTCTTTTGGAAGCACCTCGACAACAGAAACTAGAATATAATGTAGAATAAGGATAATTAACGTAGTAAAAGAGAGGAGTAGGGTACAGAGGCACATTTATAAGTGTTTTCAAAAAAGAAAACATGATTTAGGAGTATAAGTAGGTACTGGAAGGTACAAAATGCCATAGACGTTTGTTCCAATGACTGGGGTAACAACTGAGAGTGCTTGGGGTCTTGGCAATAAAGGCTACTTAAATGTAGTTCTTGTTGTTATTATATTGCCAGTATTCCTACTATTTTTTCAGGAAGTTATGTTCTAAACTTACTAAGTATTGGTTTATATGCTATTTCATCCAGGACAACAGGATCATCGAAGCTACAGTCAACCTTTGAGTTGAAATTGTACTCGGCAGCAGCATCGGCACTTGAATCAACTTTACTAGATTCTCCAAGTGCATTAGTTCCATACTCAACACGGACTAGTGATGTCAGTGCATCTCCTTTACTTCCACGCTATAAAAAAAATTAAAATACTAAAAAAATAATTACTTAGTAACTTAATATAATAACAAAAGTAAAATTGTACAGTTCAGCTTCTCCAAAAGTATGATTTACAAGGTGAAAGACTGTTTGATAAAAAAAAAGGAAGGCTGATTAAAAACTTGCCTAAGTTGATTTTGGCTTAGTCAAATATATTTTTTATGCCAGACTGTTGTGCTTTCCATTAATTTACAATCTCTAAGTCAATTCATACCACTTTAAATTCAAATTAGTCAAGTTTAAGTTCTGTATTATTTGCATTTACCATTTTGAGTTTAAAAATATTAGTTTTTCAGGTTGTTCCTTTCATGTCAATAATAATTCTTTCATCCTATACAGTATTATCCAAATTCTACTAAAACAACGATACATACCAAATGCCTTGCCCGCAAAACTGTGATGTTTATTTGCTCTGGTGGTCTGTTCTTCATATTTTCTTCCTCAGTCATGGCTTTCGCTAATTTTATGGAACAGTATTATAGACTATATAGTGTAAAATAAAACAAAAACAAGAAAAGTCATGGCTTAGAAGAGATATGATAATATTAACAATATTTTGTGTAGTGTTTTAGGTTTTAAATTTGTTAATATGTGTTTACAGTGACTTAAATTCTAAGAAACTAGACGATTTGACAATAAGCCGCGGAAAACTGGACATAGTATAATACAGTAGAAGAAAGTTAATCCTTAGTTACTTTGTACATACAAGAATCAGACTATTATTATTATTTGAAGTGTAAAGTACAAGTATATTTAAAGTGATCTAGCTGCAGTAATTGGTCAGTGTCACCAACTGTTCATGCACTTCTGCACACCATCATTTTTATATAGCGACAAAACCGGGCTAGTATCCCTATTCTTCAACCGCCTAAATATACAAGACGATTGAAGATCAGAGTGCGGCTACTGACCAAAAACTATACTAGCCAGATCAGTCACTAAATGAAGCATTTCTTCATCATGCTTGATTTTATAGTAAAAACATCACCTGCTATGCAAATTTCAAATTCTCAGAACGGAGTAGCCTGAGGCATAAAAGTTGCCGATTTGTGTAGCCTGTTAATCGCAATTTGCATAATTCTAGATTTAGAAATAAATATATTGTATACAGTTTTAACAACGAAGTAAGAACTTACAAACGTATTTGTATCAAAATTTTATTTCAGTTTTAATGTTAATGTATTAACAATTGATAATTGTTTCATTTCTCATAGATATTTAAAATGACATCCATACAATGCTGGTTATTATAAATGTTATGCAAAGAACAAAATTCAAACAGTCACAAACATGTGTGACAGACCGACAGACAGACATTTTTGAATAAGCTGCTTTTAGAGACGCTTTTTTCGCGTTTATAAAACATTGAAATAAAACTGTCAATCAATAATTATGATAATGAATAATTCATTACTGTACTAGGCTAGAGTAGACCTAAAGAAGTTGTCCAAGCCCAACTGAACTAATTTTTTTTTAAATCAGCGCCATGGCATAGCATGGGTATGCCATGGGATGGGTGCGCCCTCAGTGGGCGACTGGCCTCTCCGGCAACATGGTCACCATCGTGGTTCTGGGTGACAGCTAGTGTCCCAATAAATGTCTATGTACTCCGTACCTGGGGTCCGTTTGTGTTGTTCTTTCGTGTTGGTGTTCTAAATATGGCGCAGGCTTGAAATTTTTTAAGGCATCCCAATAAAAATAACACAGATATTTAATGAAATTTTTCCAAAAATTTAACTATGGAAAGCGAAAAACGTTGAGCTATTGAAAATACAGCTAAGGCCTGAAACCTACCTAGGCCCGTGGCCTAAGCTAGTCGACAGTAGTTTTAGTAGGCTAAAAAAAGAAACAGATTTCCAATTGACCGACATATTATGTCAGCTTAGGCCCTAGGAGACTAGGGCAAAGGCCTCAGGAGCCAGTGGATTTTCATATCAATGCTAATGCCTCCATCTGACAACATGCACAACACGTGACACTTGGCGAGTTTCGTTTTTGAAAAATGTAAATAAAATAAAAATATTTGTGTACAAGATTCTTGTTACCTTAAATTAAACAAACTCTAACAAGGTATATAAGGTAGCTGTTTCTGTTTAGTTAAATAGGCCTAGGCCAAGGTTAGGTCAATACCGATTAGGCCAAAGCCGACCCCCCTCCCTATAGGCCTAGGCTAGGCCTAGTCATCACAGACGATTCCCCGATCGCCCTCTCCCCGGTCGGTTACGGATCAACTGCAGAGTAGTGATCATCACATACCTAAGCCTAGCCAGAAGGAAATCATTATAAAGCAACGAAGAATTTAAGAAGATTATCTCATTAACATAAATATTATCTATACGATACAACTATATTTTAGGATAACTAGGCTAGAAAATATATATATTCAAAAACTAAATTACTTGCAAAAACTAAAGCTTCGAGTTTCCATAGGAATAGTCTACGCATGCGCAATAAGTCCTTATAAGAAATTGTTAAAATCCGAACCATGGGAAATCGGCACGATTTTTTCTACAGGACCGCAAATGTCTAAGCCTAGGCCTAGCCTAAGTTGATCCTGATTAAAATAGCAAAATATCGGCAAATATACGGCGCCTTTTTAAAATTCACAATGAAAGTAGTAATTCAACGTGTAACAAAAGCCAGTGTCTCGGGTAAATACTGAAAATATTTTGTTTAGTTCGTGTGTGTAGTCCAACAATTTTCTCGATCAGAATCACATGTGGATAAGTGGCTGCCCCTCCCCTTACAGTGGGGTGTGCCCTAGTCGTTTCGTCCCTAGGCGGGTCATTTCGCCCTTAGAATTAATTATAAAGCATAATAGTGCTGGTAAAATGATAACATTAGTTGTTTACTTTATTTTTAAAGATCAGTTATCACTAGATAATATTTTAATGAAAATATTATGTAGACTAGGCCTATGCCTGGGCCTAGGCTTTTGGCCTAGGCCTACATTTAATTTTAGGCTGTGGATATATTTACGCGAAATGTTTCAAATTCCAGCTCACATTGGTGGATCAGGCGAACAGGCTTGACCCTAACCTTGAAAATAACTCTCCCTATACCTTAAGCACTAGAGACTGCCATAAATTTACCCACTTAATTTTATGATTTGTATTGGTGTATGCCTACTGTTGTCTTGGTTTCTTATGCGTAAGTTGGCCTAGTAGGTTACTTATAGTTATTATTCTTTAGGTAAGTCTGTCTTTGCAGATTCAATATTCAATATTCTTTCCTCTCGGAATATGAATGAGATTTATTTTTATTTTTTTATTTATACAACACTTTTAAGTAATCTACATGTCTTTTTTTTTTATAGAGAATCACTTCTTAACATTCTCCACACAATTTAGAAAAAAAATGAAAACATTAACAATTTTGGTAAAAATTAAAAAAGTAAAAAAAGCTGTTGAAAGTTGATTTCATGGAAAGTTCATTTCATGATTTTGATGAGGGATTTTGAAGGGATTTTCATGATTTTGATGAGGGAACAAAGTGACTAGGTCAAGCCCTGGCCGGGATTGTAAGACCAATCGACAATCAAATTCGAAGATTGATGCACGTAATAGCCAACCGAAAACACTGTTGATATTTTGAGGCGGGAATTGCATGCAATATGCGACGAAACGGTTAAAAGTGACGTCAAACTGAGTGACTAGATCGGGCCTGCCGGGGTGGGACCAATCAACATCGACTTCGAAGAATGATGGGCGTGACAGCCAATCGAAAATACTGTTGAGTTTTTGAGGCGGGAATTAATATAACATTTTGATGCGGTAATTTTGTCAGCGATGAGTGCTGAACAAGTCTCTATATTAACAACAAACCTCACACCACTAAAGTTTCATTATATACCTGCCAACTCTCACGCATTATGCGTGAGTCTCACGCATTGGAGCCTATTTTTGACGTCTCACGCAAAAAGCTAATTGATCTCACGCATTAGCAGAATTCTCACACATAAACATTCATTTCAATAGTTTTTCTCATGCACGACACAATATATAGCAAAATACGGTAAAAACCGCCCCAAAACAGCGATAATTTGGTCAGAAACGACCCAAAAATGGCCAGATTACGTTTTTTTTTTTTTTTTTGCTTGTCATATCGAAATGGGAGATGATGTGGCCGAGGTAGTGGTGGCGGGGTTTGTCTCACGCATGGGGCCAAAAAAAGTTGGCAGGTATATCATTATCCACTGGTGGCGCATTTTATCACTTAAAAATACAGACTTGGAGCAAGTCTACTGTATTATCAATAATAGTTTTGATGATTTTTGCTCATAGAGGGGTTCATCAGCAATAAACATGCCTCATCTGGAATCTGGTCCAACCTTTGTGCTTCATAATGTTGACCGGGATTTTTTTCTTGCCATGATGGGTGTGAAGTCTATGACTTATGCTAATATCTTCAGGTTTAATATCAATGCCCATATCATAAGCCAGATCAGTTACTATCTGGTTAGTAGCCTTATCCTCAAACTCTGGTAAACCATATACTCTGATCTTTTCTAGTATATTGTTCCATCTTATCAATCTCAAATTGTTGTGAGATTGGCTGAATTGCAGCAACTACCTGGGCCACGATATCCCCTATGGTAGTGCCATCCAGTTTAGGTTGGGCCCTTTACTGGATTTTAACAATTCACATGAGTAACCTATTACAAATTCAATAATCTATTGATTGATTTGTTTTACATTTCAGTTGGTGGAGAACTTATAAGTTCAATTGGGCGTGGCTTATGTGTTTTAGTAGGAATAACCAAAGATGATACAGCAAAAGAAAGAGAATATATGTAGGTATTGCAAGTTATTGTAATACAGTATTTATTTCTATCACTAATCACAGTACATTATGTCAGATGTTTATGAGTTGAATGAATGAATCAGTTTAAAAATAAGGTTGTAAGTTTATTATAAGGATTTTAAATATTTATTTATACGTAAGTTTATTTATTTTATTGTATTTATGCATTGACTTTGTACTCTATCTGTTTGCATGTTTATTTATACGTAAGTTTATTTATTTTATTGTATTTATGCATTGACTTTGTACTGTATCTGTTTGCATGTTTACCCTCCTGTTATTGGCGAACTTGTTGGTCAGGGTGTTGAAATAAAAAAAAAAAATTTTTTATGAGTTGAAACATTGACTCTTCCATTCAACGAGGTAAAGCCAGGTGAATGGAACAATCTTTCAATCAATCAATTCAATCAGTCATTCTTTCAATGAATTAAAATCTTTTCTTCCTTCAACGAATACAAAACATTAATTCTTTTTTTTTTATAATGCTTCTTGCAATGGATGTGAAATATTCACAGCTTTACAGTAGACCTATAGAAAGGATTTTGGCCATTGTAGAACCGAGCTATTATAGCAGAAAAACTATGGTGTCCAGTGTAGTGTATGATGTGAAGTGGGGTTTCACGTTACAATGATTTTTCGTAGAAGCAAATAATAAGCCAGATCACGGTCAGCTTTACAGTTACTTTATACACACTGTCCTTAGAATTGTTTTTCTTAATGACAACAACAGATTGACGCTGTACTATACCTTTGTACTAAACACGCAAAACAGATAAAGCTGCATTTACGAGATTTCGGGCCCTTGGCGGAGGTTTGCATCTTCTGAGTGCTCCTAGTTATATATGAGGTAGTGTGAGTGGGAGGAAAAATCACTATTCCTTTGTGGATGGCCTCAAAGGGGAGAGAATATGCGTTCATGTCACACCTATAGTTTTCTGCATACCCGGCTAGATTTGTTATGGTACATTCAAATTTTGTTCTTTTTTCCAGTGCCAGGAAGGTTTTAAACCTGCGTGTGTTTGGAGATGACGTTGGTAAGCGTTGGTGTAAAAGTGTTAAGGATAAGCAGTTTGAAATTTTATGTGTTAGCCAGGTATTTCATAATTTGATATTTTATGAACATTTCAATTCACAGTACATTCATTGATTTAATAATTAATTTTATTAGCACTCCCTTTAAATGGGCCCTCACAAGATTAACGTCGAAAGGGACATCAAGATTAACGATCGAAAACGCTGTTTAAAATTGCCATTTTTGGGATTTACAATCGACAGGAAAACGGGGTGTAGTAAATGTAGAGTATCATTTATATGTTTGTCTTATGAAGGGATTGCCACCTATCTAATAAAACCGTGACGATGTTTCCCTCGCATGGGCGGCGGAAGAGGGGATGTGGGGAACTCAGGGGGGGGGGGACAGTCCCCCTGAAATGTTACTGCAACTAGAAAATGAACAATTCACAACTCAAAAACAGCATGTAAATATGGTAAATATTAATAATTGTGGCCATGAAAACCACCTTCAGGGACCAGGAAAGCACAAATTTAGAGGCAAAAACGTTTTTTTTTGCTCATCACATTCTAACCGGGCTGAGCTAACTGAGAAAAATTTAAC
>JAOTQE010059226.1:0-19030 GCA_025631205.1 Nesometra sesokonis | reverse complement strand
CTAAAAACTGATGTCAGGAAAATATAGATGATTTTCATAGTTGATCATTAAAAAGTTTTTTAAAAGTTTTAATATTTAAATTGGTAAATTTATACAAAATAGTGAGAGATGGCACTGGTCGCCGCAATTTTACTGAAGCAACCCTATTACTATTATGTGCTCTAACGATCTCCACTGTGGCCCATGCTCCAACAAATGAAATGTTTTAGGGTGTTGAAAATAATTATTAATAGAAAAACTGTGTACTACTCCCCATAAACATAAAAAACTCCTTGCTCATATTCAACCATGTTCAAATCGAGTAAAACATTGGAAAAGCAATAAAAAAGAGATCAAGTTGTAAGAAAGGTTCCCTGCTGTGAATTGGTACTAAAAAATATCCAGTTAATTACAGGGTTGGCATATTAGGCTGTTTCGGTGTTAAATCCATGGGCAGTCTAAAATTAACACTCATTCGTGCGAAACCAGAAATATTTTTTTTTACCGGTAAATAACGGTGTAAAACACTGAAAAAGACTTGCCCAAACGGGCCCCTATTTTAATAAAATGGTTTATTGCAACTGATGCTACCATACAGCCATTGAGGGTATTGAATTATCGTTATGGCTTGTGGGTAGTAATTGCATAAAAGGTAGGGATATCTTGTCACAAGTATTCTACTGCAGTTATTGCAGTAATCTATTACTATTACACCTACTGCAGTTACTGCAGTAATCTATTGCTAGTAAGTCTACTGCAGTTACTGCAGTAATCTATTGCTATCAAGTCTAATGCAGTTACTGCGAATAGGCCCAAATGGAACCAAACAAGAGGAAATGGGCCTGTAATGTACTAGATACTACCAAACAATTGAGGGTACATACATAAAACCAAATTTAAAAAAAAATGTTTCAAATCAATTATAATATTCTGGATTTTTAACACAACTAATGTTGTTGAGCATCTAAGCGCTGTGGAGTAAATGTTACACATTCATATGACTTTCCACTCCCCTAAGGGTCCCGTCATATCATGCAGTAAGTACTTGCACTTGCACCATTCGTCTGTCCACAACAAATTCCAATGAAAATCGATAATTTGTTAATCATTTCACTATAAACCTGACTACATGATGAAATGGTCAAAACTATAGGCCCATATGTGATGGGTGCGTACATACGTAACACATATGAAAAAAGATCCATATTTCCATCAATTAACTCTAACAAACGATTGTACAGATACAATATAAATGTCCCAACAACAAACAGAAACCTGAAAAAGCACTTAAAATTTGCAGGATAACCTTTTTCTACTTGTCAAATTCAAAGCCCATGTGTACTCGATGGCGTTGTAGTTCTCATCCTGTAAGTGGTGACAAAATAATAGTTTTTATGGACTTTTTTTGTTTGTCATTTCACTTTTAACTTTACTTCATATTTTAACAATTAATAATTTAAACTTTTTTAACATTGGAAAATGAAAATTAAAGGTTATTAGGTTAATTAGACCTCATAATTGTTGACCTGTGTATTAAATATTGTTCTCAATCGTTCAAATTTATCGGTTACTGTAGGAGTAACCTTGGATACAAGACTGACAAATATGCAGTCAGTGGTAAAGAAAACATTTACCTTTGGAAACCTATTCAATTGATAGATGTTAAAATGCACAGCGATTGTACAATAGGCTTTTATATGTTGAAACAACAAAATGTTTGGAGACTATAAAATATGTTGTATTATTATAGATGTATATTGTTGAATAGATAAATAAGTATGTTTTGATATCAAAATTGTAAGTGAAATATATTAACCTAATTCATAATATGTGAATGTCAATAAAATATGCTTCACCTTTATGTACTGTGTTGAATGGATAAATAAGGTTATTTTTATAGATATCAATATTTTAAGTTGCAGTAAATTAACCTGATTCACCCCCATGAATGAATTTATGAGGAAATCGGCACTTTTTAAATGGCTACTATTTTATATATTATTATTATTAATGTCTATAAAATTTGCCGTATAGTAAATGATTATTGAATAATTATTTTAATTATAACTGTAGAACATGAGTTGTTAATGATTTACTTACCAGTTTAGCAGGTCAATTCTCTAATACCCTTCCTACTAATAACTGACAGACTAATATCCTTTGACATCATTTCATTAGATGAGTTTAAATGATCTTGAATCATGGCTAGGATTTTATGTTTTAGTACACTTATATACTGAAATACAGGCCATCATGGTGGGATTCAATATTTCAACATTATTTATGTCATCATCAGGAATTATTCTTGTCAATAAAATCAGAAAGCAGCATATATTCCACATAAACTATAAAATGTACTACAAAAACAGAAAATAACTATGCCATTAAGGGCAAAAAAACTTTTATATTGACCAAGAACCTTGCAAAAGTAAATTTTCTGGTTACAGTATGAGAACTATTTTATGCTTTTCATGGGCAGATGCAGATTTTATGAGGGCCAGAAGGGTGGCCGGTAGAGAGTCCAAGTTTTAGGGGGTCCAGGGTATGCTGCCCCCGGAAATTTTGGTCTTTAAAGGTCCGGAAATGGCCTGAGGGCGTGTTAAGGGATCAATTCTTGCTGAATATGTTCATTTTATAGGAAATTTTAATAAAATTGATACATTTTACTTTCCAAAAGGGGGAAAGTAATAACAATAATTTCCCCCATCGATTGGAAGCTACATTCCAATCTGAAAATATATCCTATAACTTCATGTCTTACATTCAGTTACATAAACTTGTCATCATTAATGCAATTTCACTGCAAGAAAAACACATTCATGAAATTATCTTTAGATTAACATAAAGAGCAAAACTGATGGCTTATAAATGTAAAAAAATACTACTAATTTGAAATAGATACAATGTCAAATAAACATTGATGATGAAATTTAGTTAATTTTAGTCATAAGTAAATAAATAGATTTCTAATGACAATAATTGAAGGTAATGTAAGTTTCAATAATGATGCATGACATCATATTCATGCTATTGAAATTCTTATAAAACTCATCATTTTTTTAATAAGATCCATTAACAAAAATGCAAAAGGCTATCAATGGGCACTCAGAACAAAATTTGATTTTTATTGTCTTTGATCTTAGTACATCTTTTATCTAAATGACTGAAATGAAAAAAAAAGAAGAGATAATAAGGCTTAAAAAACAATCCTTGAGTTGTCCAAGTACAACATGTTTTTTTTTTTCGCACCACTCCTTTAGGCCAATAAGAACAAGAGGACGTAACATTAAAAAAAGTACTCTTGGTGGCCTGTACCACAATGAAGAAAAGCGAAATGAGAAAAAAAAACTACTAAGAAACATCTGGAAAATTTGATTAAAACAATAATAATACTGCGTATGATTGCAAATTTCAATCAATGAGATATCTTTCCACATTCGAGGTGGTCTTATGTCTTATGCTATTTTAAATGAAGCCAATGTAGTCTCATAAAAAAAACATAAAACGTACCTCCTGTCCAATGCAACAGGCACAATTTTAAATAAATTAGAATGCTCTGCACCATCTTATTTTTCAAAGCAATTAAAATTCATGGACACTCTTCACACTAAAAATACTAGAAGTCAGTCATCAAATACTCTAATAATTCCTACATGGATAAATGGACATGGACAAATAAGTCTGTTCCTGGCCCACCTCCCAATCATCTCATGGAAGAAGAAGCTTTCATTACAAAGCCTCAATGTTATGGAATGTACTTCCAGTTAATATTCGTAAAGATTTTTTATTACTTAATTTGTTACAATTTAAAAACCATTTATAAATATATTAGTTCTGTTCACTTAATGTTTGTAAATATAAATTATATTGTTAACAAATCTGGAGAGAGACCAGTACTTATTGTATTGAAAGAGTGCTTTATCAAGAATAAAGAAAGATTTGTATTTGTATTTCTATCTTATTGATATATCATTATTTATACATGCATTATTAAATACTGTATTTTTTTTAATGGCTTGCCCCAATTTTTTGTACAAGATTACATTGGTTAATCGGTAAGGAAATCTTTTTTTTAGTAAGCTCAGGTGGACACTGGGCATTAAAGAGAGTCACATTAAATTGAAAACAATACATAAAAGCTGTCAAGGTATCTCTGCCTAGTTAAAACAAAAACAATAGATGAAAAATGGAATTACAGGTAAGTTAAACCTAGAATTAATATTACAATGCTACTAAAATATGACTAAGGTTTTAACTTTATTAGTAATAAACCTAGCTATCAAGATCAATAAATTAACATTGTTATACAAAAACATTGTTAAAAGCAAGCTAATAGTAATCTAACATAACAAATGGGTGAGGAAATTGATGCGACACTAATGAAGTAATCGTCTAAATTGCTTCAGAATTGTTGATAGATACATTGTTCTTCTTTAATTTAAAATAGTCACATCTTTCACTGTATTGTTATCATAACAAATACGATAATTTTACCAACTTAACTAATGATATATCAATCAACCCTCAATCCCACTCTGAATTTTTTAGTCATGTTACAAAATGATTACTGTAAAAAAATGTCCTTTTTAAGAATTAAAAAAGAGAACATCAAAGAGGGTGTACAAGCTTCCCCCCAAAACATGATACCATTTCATTTTCAAAGAAGGTGCGCTTTCTAAAACCGCAATCAGTACAATAAATTTCTTGTTTTATTACTAAATTTTGGATGTAGGATACATACAACAATCAAAATGACAGAACAGTACTGGCTCTGGACAATCCAACATAAAACATCCATTTGTAGAAGTACTGATGAGGAAAGTCTATCTAATGGTGGAAATAGAGGCAATTTTGTACATGAGGCACGTTCCCGAACAAACCTGTAAGAATCGAGCGGTACTGGGTCTGGACAATTACGTTCATGATCTCGACAATACGTATTCAATCATAGAAGTACTGATGAAGAAAGCCTATCCTATGGTGACAGTAGAATAGTCCCGGAAACAGACTTAACTTCGACTTTAGTGATAGAAGAATATAGTTTGAAAGATGTTAATGATAGTTTATACAATGTACCATGCGCTGTAACTATTTGTTTGAAAAAAAAAGGATATTAAATTTGTTAGTAACTATATTTAATTCTAAAACAAAATTCATAGGTAGAAAGAAGTAAAGAAAAGAAATGGAACGGCAATCCAGAATATACAGTGATTAAAAATTATGGCGTTTATCATCAGAGGTCAAGACGCCTGCCTATCACGTTTCAAATTCAGTCCTAGTCTAAACTTTGAGGGAAACCGTTGAGGACAGTGAAACAATGTATGGTATTAATTATTACTATTTACTTTGATTA
Source organism: Nesometra sesokonis (assembly GCA_025631205.1). Taxonomy (NCBI): domain Eukaryota; kingdom Metazoa; phylum Echinodermata; class Crinoidea; order Comatulida; family Antedonidae; genus Nesometra; species Nesometra sesokonis. Next base: position 13,698 of record JAOTQE010059226.1, on the reverse strand, counting down.
CATAATTAAGAATTATATTTTAGAATGATATTTGTGGCAGAGCCAAGCCAAATGAAACATAAGTCGCAAATGCTAGTTTTCCACAACAGGCAGAAATTTAAAAATGGTCAAATTTTTTCAAATTTTATTTCATTTAAAAAATATACAGTTTATATATTCAACATTCATACTAACTTAACAATTTTCAGATATGATAAAAAATGTTTCAAAAATGCAATTTAAAATGACCTTGCTTAGTCAGTGTATACGGATAAACAATTTCCAAATGCAGTTTTCACAAAACTTAAATTTTAAATGTTTGAACTTCGATTGTTCATAACTTCGCAAGGAAACACCGTATGAAACTGATTTTTTTTTGCATGTTTTAAAGATAATAATGTGTAGTTTTATAATCCATAAAAAAAACTCAATTTTCAATTTTATGACTTATGTCTCATTTGGCTTGGCTCTGCCACCTTTATTGCATGTAAGTCTAGCTTTGCTTAAAATTATTATTAAAATATTAAAATTATCACTAATATTACAAAAAATGTTATAGAAAGAAGAAAAAGGAAATATGGTACAGCAATTCAGAAAATACAATGATTAAAAATATCATTGTAAAATAAATATTAATTTTGGCATTTATTGTCAGAAGTCTAGATGCCGGTCATGTTTCAAAGGTCAGTAGGTTTGCCTCCATGGTTTCAGATCTGCCAGTAACATTTTTGATTTTGTCCTCTCCGCAAAAAATATTTGTTTATTTGTTTGTTTACATTTCTGTTAATTACAAACTAAGGCTCCAGCAAGACATTAACTTTCCATTAATATAAAAAAAAAGAAATATTCAAAATGTACAATATTACATTACAGTATATGCAAAAAAAGTGTTAAAAATAAATACATAAAATATTAGAAACAATCATTTTAAAATAGGTTAATAATACTTAAAAGTAAAAAAAATCTGAATTTTACAATGCTATACTAATAGTGTATGAAAGACAAAAATACATTAATTGTAAAATGTTCTTTAAAATTAAGGACAGTTATTTATTTTATTTAAATACAATACAAATAAAAATAGGAAAAATTCTAAAGTCAATTGTTATATGTAGTAAGTAAAATATAACACAAACAAACAAACCAGAAAATGACAACCAATCAAAACAATTCAAGATAAATCTAATTTTGATTACCTTCATATCATTGGATGTTATTTGTGCTCCTTTGTATGGACCAAATCCAAATTTCATTGGAATTGTTTGGCGATTTCTTAAATTTGTTGATGCCACAAAATATTATAGTTGTATCTACTCTAACAACAATTATTGAATAGACCAAATGGAATATTTTAAATTTTAATCCTAATAATTTGGAAATTTGAAAAGGAGATTTATAATGATAAATAATCACTGCAGCAAAAAAATAGCGTACAATGAGTATAGATTGTAGAATTGATTTTAGATTATGGAGTATTTATATGGGTGTCATCACAACTTATTAAATGACGCATCCCACACAATGCTAAAGGAAAGCTAAGCGGGTTTGTGGATTTTAACCTTGTATTAGTAATGCCTTTTGCACTTTTGGTGATGCATATTTCCAGAAAACACATGTTGGGTTTGTGAATTATTTATAGATATAAGCATTAACAATTTCAATATTAAAAAGTCAATAGTGCCACACAGATCCCTATACTAAGCAGCTAAATGCTCTTTCACAAGTCTTACATCTTCTCAGCTGTACACCCAGATCTGTCCAAGGCAATTCAACAGCAGGGACGCACAACTCTGCACTTCAAAGGTTTGGACTCTTGTACCGACAAACGCGTAATGTTCTCATTGAAGTAGAAATTGTATGCGATTTGCTTAACAACCGGGGAAATATTCTTCTATCAAAAAATGATTCATAATCGGACTGACGTTAAATGCACTGCATGCATCATCCATAGCCTCTTTTCCAAGCTTTATGTTCGATATTGAATCTACCTTTTGTAGTTTCCATATTTTTTTGCTAAATAGATCCAGAACATTTTAAGATTTAAGAAATACAACAATATCTCGAAAATTATAGGAAATAATTTAAGTGATCCCAAAATTAAAAAGTAGGAAATAAAAATTTGGTAACACTTATACTTCGCATGTGAAAGTTAAAAGAAACTTGCCACCAGCACAAAGAGATAATGGTGTAAAAGACAAGTTTCAAGCTAATTAAAAAGAAACGTTTTAAACTCGGAAAGAAAAAGTTGGTAAGAATTAATATTACTGATGTTAGGAGAAAGAGAATTCCAAAGCGTTGGCGCTGAAAACGAGAATGCACGCTCTCCAGTACGGACATGTGAGACTCGTGGAACAATTAGTTTATTAGAATTTACGAAGTGAGTTGCACGGGTATGAACACTAACAATGGAGGAAAGATAAGCAGGGGCAAAACCATGGATAATTTAGGCCTTATTATTTATACTGGTATAAATCTATTTAGACTCCCAGCCTTGAAGTTGAAAGTTCGAACCCCATATGGTCCATTCTCTACAAATCATGCAAAAAAATTGCAGCTTTATTATAATTTGAATGAAAAAAGCACTCTCATATATTTACAACAAACATAAATAAACACACAAATGACATATATTTTACATCATTGCTTAAAGATCATTTAAAAACTAAGGTTATGATCCACCTACAGCTGTCAGGCATTCTATATTACAAGAAGGCTACATGTTTTATGTATAAATACTTCATGGCGCCAAGACCAGTTTACCCTGTATGACATTGTACATGCTGGTTTTTGAATTAAGAGAAAATCTTCATTCTGCTACAAGCTGATTTTGAATTTAGGACTAAACTACACAGTGAAAATTTAGTATAGTATAGTCATGGGCAGAAAAATAATACAATTGCAATAGCCACTTTTTATTTTGGGAAGGGGATGAGGGTAGGAGATAGTGGGATTGGAGTTAACAAGATTTATTGTTCATAGTATCCAGTTTAAAATCTTAATGTAATCCCGGAAACTGCATGCACCAATTAGTTCTTTCGAACTGATAAAAATAACCTTTATTTAATGGCAGAAAACATTTATTTAATAATGAAAACTGACTAATGCTTCTATCTTTTCAATTGAATTTAAGTAATAGATTATAGAGGGCAGTATAGCCTTTCCAAATGTTTACATTGAATATGATGAGGGCAGCAATGATAAACAGCCCAATATCTGAACATGTATCATACCACACCTGTCAATTGTGCCAATATCAACAGTGGTAGGAACCAAATAAAGTATGTGAGGCATGCCATGCCAAACAGGAGTGGGAATCCCTCCTTCAAAAAAAAAAGAAAAGAACAAGCATAAACGGAATATAGTGATAGGGTGCTTCATTTGTTGCCCCTAGAATGCAATTCTTGATTAAAATTATATTTATTAGTTGATAATGAAGGTTTGAATCTGAGTCTAAAATATATAATATGTTTATTGTTGTTTATTGCTATTAAGTTATCGCCCTGACAAAAAAAACCTGAAACCTGAAAAAAATGAACACTTCAGAAGGTTTTACTTTTAGTAAGATTTTCCCAGCTCTGTTGAGTTTGATGGTTAACTGTTTAACAATTTAATGGATGTTGTTTGTCAGAAATTAGAGTTCATTTTTTATATAAGAACATGGTAGTTCATTGACCGTAAAATGATGGCGTCATCAATATCTTATAAATACTGATATTTACTTTGTCAATATTATTCTTGAGTGTGTCATCAATACAGATTATTAAAACTACTAATTCTGGTATGAATCAAGTCATGTAATTAAATATAGGTAATGCAGAACTATGTCAAACAATCTTGTTCAATTGCAAATTAATATTTACTGACAAACACATGACATCATCAATGATAACATTTACATCTGTTATTAAATTAACTCTGAACAAAGATAATAACAGAGATGAGGTGCCAACGTTGCCGACAACAGAGGTAGCTAACTCAGGAGTATTAAACACTAAACAAAGTACAGTTGAACCTCTCATAAGAGGACACCCTTGGGTTCGGGGCTTGCAGAATTGGTTGCCCGACAGCCCAAGGCAACGAAAACTTTACATCGGTCAACCAAAAATGATTATGGGTCCCGATGTACAACCTGGAAAAAACAGAAATAGCTGGCTTAGCAATATTATAAAAGTCAGTTACAACTAAATTTTTTTCATAAATTGGAGGGCAACTGAAAACTGTGAGGGCAACCAAATTTTAAAGCTTAGTACCCGAAGGGCAGCAAAATATTTCAAAATTCTGCGAGGCCTGCCTTGGGTGTGGGAAGTGTCTGCTTACTATGTATTAGGTATTCGCTTACTTTAGCCAATAGGGGCCAAATGCAAATGGATTCTCAAATTTCTATACACCACATTGGTTCAGTAATGATTGTCAGCCATTTACTGTATAAGGATTTTGTACAGAAATTTGTATCCATTGTATAAAAAATAATGAAATTTAACAGTATTGTCACTTATGGGAGGTAAATTAACATACAAAAAATCTTATTCTAAATTCTTATTCTTTTATTGCCAGAAATACAACATAACAAACAATATATTGAAGCAAAACTACTGATCTGATGGGCAGGGACGCAACAAAAGTCTGTATCCCTCATCAAATCAGTTAACATAAATATAAGCCTATAAATAAATATCTAAATTTTAAGTTAAAAAGTGTCCGCAGTGGCTTACGAGGGAGGGGGGGGGAGATGTTCGCTTACAGGAGTTGTCTGCATAGGTACTGTAAGTTCTATTGTATCTGGGCAACTTGGTGTCAGTTATGGGAGATGTCCGCTTACAAGAGGTCTCCGCACATGAAAGTTCAACTGTGTTTGGCTCATTTACTTCAAATTTTAAGACAATATGGAGACCATGGCTCATATCCAGGTTTATTATTGATCAAGATTAACACTCAGAATCTAGAAACTAATTATTTAAGGGACTATGTCAAAATTAGTCTACTGCAGTTATTGCAGTATTCCTATTAAGTCTACTGCAGTTACTACAGTAATCCAGTCCCATTATGTTATTTTCATGTACACAAGGTTCCATTCCGACATGTTTTTTTCAATTAACTTTTCTTTTATGTGTGTAATTATGCACTATATTTTTATCGTCAGGGAAAAATACTAGAATTTTGTCCAACTCTGACTTGTAAATGTACCGAATACTTGGTACAGTTGAGAATACTTGCTAAAAATTTTGCAAGTTGATCTCGGGTAGAATTCAAACCCAATAACTCGGATAAAGACTATAAACCGTAGGCCCAGTGTACACAAACGGCTCATGTGCACTATAAAGAACCCAGTACATCTTTCAAGATGAGTAGGGGGTTAACCCGGTGTACTGGTCCATATATACCCTTCTAAATGGACAGAAGAACATAGTGCCCGTTATTCGGGCAGCAGGACATGACGGGACCCTTAGGGGAACAGAAAGTCTTACAAATATGTAACATCTATTCCATAGCGCCCTGAGACTTTACTGTGTAAGGCACTATATATCTAATTACTATTATGATTAACTAGCTTGGCATCCATAACATTAGACCTATTTTCTTTTAGTTATTGAACTAAAGCAAGACTGTGGCTGTAGTAAATGAAGCAAGATACCTTTTACATGGTACCTTACAGAGCTTGTCTACAGCACTTCTTTATCCTTATGCAGACCTGTCAGACCTGGTATATCTCAAAATCGACAGTAATTCAATAGTAACTGTAGTATCATTCATAGAATACTACAATTGTGTTCAAGCCATAGATTTATTATTTATAGCTAGATGGTGAACTTCCACAAAATACATAGCCCCAAAGTGCAGTTCCATGTAAGGGCCTACTATTCCCGAATCCAACCAATCAAATCATGTTACGTTCTAGCGCTGTTGCTGTGTCAAAATTGCGCACGCACAATCATTTGTTGAAGTTGAAGTTTCAAATTTATCAAAATAAATGAAAGTAAATTTAATCCAAATCTAAAGACATTGACAATATAAAATATGTGTGACATATGTAAATAATTTGTATAACAAAAGAATGTTAAAAATACAATAACTGTTATTAAGCAGTTATTATTTAACTTGCATGTTTTGACATAGCCTGACAAAATCAAAACAGTACAGTGTTAAGTTCACAATCTAGCCATAAAAAATAAATCTATGGTTCAAGCACAGAGAGTTTAAATCGAAGGTATATAGAAGGAAAGACATTCAAAAGCAACGGCATTAAGACTTTTTTTAAATTTAATAACTTTTTTTGTCAAAGTTTTTTTTTCAAAATTCCAGCAAGCTTTGGCAATAATTTTCATGTTTCAAAAACATTTGGAAAATTGAATTAAGTTTGCAAATGACATTTAAATGTAAACTTACACTTTACACTACATGTGCAAAAATTTTATGAACGTAATTTCCAAACGAACATCCTTAATTGGATTTGCAATATCTTTTTTTGTATTTATTCAATTATTTACTGATATGGTGTTACTCAGATTGGTAATTATAAAGAAATCAATTTGATAATTAGACACAGTGATCAAACATTGTTGTAAAAGTCAAAACTAAATAAAAAAAAAGTAAATAAAATGTTGAAATATAGATTTAAACAATACTCAGATTGATAGTTATAAAAAAAATCAATCTGACAATTAGACACAGTGATAACACATTGTTGTAAAAGTCAAAACTAGAAAAAAAGTAATAACATTTTGAAATGTATAGATTTAAACAATATTTCAATTTCAAATAGAGTATGTAAGGTAAAACAAAAGAATTTAGTTATTAATACTGATGTTTAGAGATACAATTAATTTTTGAAGTTTTAAAGCTTGTTTTAATATCATCTGGGAGGTTGTTACATAGTTTAGTTGAACGATCATAAAAGTTCTTTTAATTTGCATTTTATTCTAAAAAGTTTCTATAAGGGTATTATTACTTTGACTTATTGTGCATCATTAAATAAATGGTGCAGTCCACTTTTGTTTAAACACTTAAATAAAATTAAAAACAAGAAATTGTTCTTCCCATTCATAATCAAGTTTACACAATCATAAAGAACTTCAATAATTTGAGTTCTAATATCTAATATCAATAAATGTGTATATAATGTAAATGGGTCATGAGGAAAAAAGCTTTGCTCAAAAAATACAACAAAAACAATAAAAATAGTAAAAATAATAGTAATAGTAATAAAATAATAATAATAGAATTTTTATGTTACACCAATAAAAAAATGATCACAGATGCAGTGTACAATTAGAGTTTGCTATACAAATGTGATTTTAAATAATTTAACAAAAATATGATTTAACAAAAATATGGAGATTATTCCAAACTGAAGAGGCTGAGAAACGGAAAGTATGTTTACCATAAGTCATAGTATGGAATCAAAGATGTGATTTTTCAGGCAAACGAAGACAACGAGATTGTACATGCCGGAGAACAAGAATATAATATGGTCGTAAAAAGGTAAAGCTGTTTATGTTAAAATAAGAATCTTAAGGTATAATTGTTGCTGACCAGGATGCCAGTGAAGATTCAAGGTCTATTTTATGAGAATTATACTATATTGCAGGGGCGGATGGAGAATTTTGGAAAAGGGGAAGGGGGCTGAAAGCTGGGCCGGTAGAGAGTGTTTTAGGGGGTCCGGTGACATGCACCACCGGAAATTTTTGGTCTTTAGATGTCCGAAAATGGCCTTACAGGCATCTTAAGAAATCTATTCTTGCTGAATATTTTCGTTTTATAGACATTGTTAATAACATTGATATATTTTACTTTCCGAAAGCCCCTGTATTGTTGTGTATACTACAATTAAATGTGATTGAGAAAACAAGATGAATAAATGGTACATAGTACTATGAAAGCATAATACTACAAATCAACGTATAATTGATTTACTTCATTGAAAACTAGAAGATAATGGCAATAATAAAGTAACACAATAAAGTATGTAAAGTATTGCGAATTACCATGATTGGATGCGATCATATCAACGATTTCTAATGTTACATCATTACTTTACAATATGCCTATATTAACTGAAGAATGTGGTTAAACGTAAACCATGCTTCTTGAAATATTACTAGCTATGTTACAAATGATCTACATTCAAAGCTTTTAGCTTATTGCTCTTAGCTTTTTTTATGTATATTTTATATCTATATTATGTTTTTCTAAAGTGACTGCGCAGAGTTAATTGTGGCAGCACCAAGCCAAAGGAGGCATAAGTAGAAAAATTGAAAATTTTGTTATTTATGAATTATGCAATTATACATTATTATCTTTAACATGCAAAAAAATAGGTTTCACAAAATATTTCCTTGAAAAGTTATGATCAATCAAATTTCAAACATTTAGAATGCAAGTTTAGTGAAAACTGCATTTGAAAATAGATCTGTATACTTTAACTGAGAACAACACTTGTGTTGCTGTAGTTACTAATGAAATGCCTCTTATTAGGCCAAGTTTTAAAAAAATTAGTTTCTCGTCCTAATTTTTTTTAGGAGGAGGATGAGGGCAGTTTTTTTTTTTAACCAAAAATAAACTTTAAAAGTAGGGAGGACAAAAAACTTTTTTATTATTTTAATTTTGTAGTTTAAAAATCATGCTACATCAAATGAAAAGGAAACAAATCTGTTTAAATGTAATTAATATTTATTAAAAACAAACAAAACATCTATATTTATGGACGGAAAATTAATATTTTTGGCTAGCTCTGTGCGCTTCTTGAACGCCAATACCTTACTAAGAGTAATGCGGCCCAACACAATTTAGGCATATGTGATACTGAGTGCAACACGTTTATTGGTCATTTTTTTCAAGTTAACCATGTGGTACCGTACTGCTTATTTTTACAGAAGATAAGCTAATTATTGAAACTGGTGGTCGACTTCGCAGTAGGCTTCTATTGATAATACAATATTCCTATCGGACCGCCGATATTAAAAAGAAATGTAGCTGCCGAAGCAGTTTGTCCTTTTGAAGCGAGATTTCCATGCAGTTTGATTGTCACAACGGTCTTCGTATAGCTTCCGTACAGTAAACAATCCAAATGACAAAATAAGTGATCATTTTTTTATTGAAAATTTATTTATTAAAAAAAAAAAAGGATGAGGCCTAAAAATAGCATGAGGGCGGGGACGAGAAACTACTTATTTTTTTTACTTGGCCTTACATGTCTTAGGAAGTAGTATAGCATCATTGGTTTTAGCAGTGAGATAGACTTGTACATGCAATAAGGTCCAAACCCCAGATTTTGGAAGGCGGACCTGTTTAACCTTATTTTTATACCTCCATGCATTAACAGTCACTCACGCCAATTGCTTATGCACCTGAGCTACGCACTTTACTCACATTGCTTCAGTCTACCCAGCTGTACAATGGGTACCGGTAAATGGAAGTAACCTGCGATGGACTAGCATCCCATCTATGGCGAGTTTTATACTCTCATCCGCTTCACACTACTGAAACTGGAAATAAGCTCCAGCTCTATGAGCCTTCAGGCTTGGACAATGATTTAACAACTTAGCTACAGCGTTCCTCTGTTTTACAATATATTGAAGTAAAGTTGAAATGAAATAAACATATGAAAATAAATTATTTTTACTGTAACAACAGAAGTCTGTATTATCCTATTGGAGATTTATTAATAACATAAAATAAAGAATATGGATTCTGACATGATTTGCGAAATTTACAGAAGCAGACAAATGGAACACTTCTAATGAAAGAAACAAAATCTTTATTAGGTATAAATTATGCCTTACAAACCAATCATAAAATTCTTGAAAGTTTAGTTTGGCCGGTCTGAAAAATTTTTCTCATTATTTCACTTTTTATTGTTCTTTGTTGCGACAAATTCTCTTAACCTGTTTTGAAGATAATTTTATGAATTTTTTACACTTAACCTAGATAATTTTATGTTAGGCCAAACAAAAAAATATCTAGTCTCTGGTCAGAACTAATTTCCAGAATTGATGCGGCGATCCTTTTTTTTTTAAAGGAATGGTACAGAAAAGTCTGTAATATTTTAAATATAATCTAAATTGCCTAGTTGAAGCCTCAAACTGTAGGTGAAGCTGTTGTGTATACGAAAAAAAACAAACTTTGATGCGCAGGGTCCTAGATCGATGCACATCGACCAGAGACTGTTTATTTTTTTTGGCCTTAGTCATCATCTGAGACTAGTCTCAGTTCACCATTGATTTTTAAAAAAAATGCTATACATGATTTTCAAATTCTTTCGTCAGGCTTGGACAACGCACCAATGTTCAAGGCCTTATATATTCACTACTGTAACATTCTACAACAATCCATGACAATTTCTATAAATAGATGTAAACCTAATTTAGAATAGAGGTCAGGTACAAATGTACAACTGTTATTGTAGAATGTGTCCAAATGCTGTGTGGATTATACTGTATGACTAAAACTACTTAGTATAAATGCTACTACTTGAATAATGGCAATCTATTGAATTTAGCTAGTTTAATGTCATTTTGACTAATGCATTGTAAGGTTGCTTTAAATATGCTTTCAGTAACATATTACCTTAAGGGAATTAAATAATTTAATTAATAATTAAAGGTACTGCATTTTTAATTTGTTTTTTTTTTAGATGTTGTCACATCCAATATCATTTACTCACCATACTTACAGGATAAAAAAGCATTGTGTTTTCTAAACCATATGAAGAGGCGTCATTGTTAAGATTAGACCGATTACCTCTCGAAAAAAAAAAAAAGTTAGATTATCGTTCCATGAGTGGTTCAAATTATGGAGCAAATTCGAGGACACTTGCACAACTAATAGCCTACTGACCAATGAAACAAAAAGAAAAATGACATTAATACCATTAAATATATTGAGATAACTAAGGGCCCATTCAGGCGAGAAAAGGAAAAATAAACATAGGGTAAAACTCCAATTTTTATCCACGGGTGGTATGTCCGTTCGCGCAAAACTGTGATTTAAAACATCGGAAGACTAATGATACATGCAATGTTGATTCCATTTATTATATTTGTTTTCCCAAAGCCATGCAACGAATCCGAGTGATTTTACTTGTATTATTGTTAATACTTTTACTGTACTACCTATTTTATAAATTGGTAAATTTATACAAAATAGTGAGAGATGTCACTGGTCACCGCAATTTTACTGGAGCAAACCTATGTACTATTATGTGCTCTAACGATCTCCACTGTGGCCCATGCTCCAACAAATAAAATGTTTTAGGGTGTTGAAAATAAGCAAAAGCATCATTCCTATTCATATAAACTGCGAAGTATAAACAATGAAAATAAGACAGAAATGATAATTTATACTTCTACACTAAAGAGTTTATGTACCTCATGAGTACTTTTGGATGTACTACAACAGTCTTCAGCTGATGTTTTGCTGTGATCTCCTTGGTGATGATGTCAGTAGCACAACTTCTGCTGAAGATAGATGTACATCCAAAAGTACTCCTGAGGTACGTAAATTCGTTATAATAAAAATAAACAGGTTTTTATAAAGCACTCTATACAATGAAGTCTCAGAGCACTAGCTAACTGTGCCATTATCTCTCTCCAAAAAGATCCACTTCAGATGTTTTTTGAAGGCATCAAGAGATGTCTCTTTGCGAATGAAAGATTGAAGGTCATCCCAAAGAGCAGGAATAGTAGAAGTATAAATTATCATTTCTGTTAGTTTCTGCAACTATGTATGAATCTCCACTTAATGAAAGTATGGTTTAAAAGATTAGAAGTTCGAAATAGGAAATAGACATTAAAACATTTACATTAGAAGTAAATTTTTCCCTCAACAGAATCATTGTCATTTATTACTAAGTTCACATCAATACATACCTACTGAAAACTAGCAGGTTTGTACAGGAGATACGTTCATGAATGATCCTGTAAAGAATTGAGGGGTACTGGGTCTGGACAATTACGTTCATGATCTCGACAACACATCCATTCATTTCATAGAAGTACTGATGAAGAAAGCCTATCCTATGGTGACAGTACAGTAGAATAGTCCTAGGACCAGACTAGCTTTGACTTGAGTGGATATGAGAGTATAGTAGGAAAGATGTTAATGATAGTTTATACACTGTACATTAAGATGATAATATGCACTGTAACTACTTGTTTGAAAAAATACTTTAAAAGGATATTAAATTTGTAGTAAATAATTAATCTTAAAATAAAAAATCATAGATGAAAAGAAGCAAAGAAAAGAAATATGGAACGGTAATCTAGAATACAGTGATTAAAAATCATTGTAAAATAATGTCAAAATTATGGTATTTATCATCAGGGATTAAGATGCCTGCCTTTCAGGTTTCATGATGGTCACCTTAATGTATATAAACTATCCTTAATATCTTTCCTACTATACTCTCCTATCACTCAAGTCGAAATTAAGTCTGGTCCTCGGACTATTCTACTGTCACCATAGGATAGAATTTCTTCATCAGTATTTCTATGATTGAATATGTCTTGTCGAGATCATGAATGTAATTTTCCAGACCCAGTACTGCTCCATTCTTTACAGGATCGTTCAGGTACGTACCTCATGTATGATCTTGCTAACCGGACAGAATAACTCTGAAGTTGAAACATCACAGTAATATATATTTCTAAACTGGAGTAAATACAAAGATATAAAATTATTACAGATACCATGCTATACACCTCAGCTATATTTTAACACACTATCTATAATACTACATTTTAAAATTTCAACAATTATGACACAATAAGAACCAAAAAGAACACTATTAGAAGTGAGCCCTCTACAGTTTTAAATCTACTTCACTGCAAATTTCATAGGATAGACATTGATAGCTTAATACTGGCAAAAGCAATATTTAGTACTGCAAATATCCCAATAAGCATTGCTATCGGAAAGTGCAAGAATATTTTGTTTCTCAAATCAAAATAATTAAAAGGTCCTAGTTTAATTGAGTCTAATTTTTTTCAAACTGCAAAAACTTCTTAAGATCTCTGAAAAATGCTATCCAATATAATAATTTTAGGTGTAGTTTGATATTATTGATTATATATTATTTTACTTTATTCCATATACCATTTGATATCAGTTTCATTTTATCAAAAAAATGTGACAAGTAATATAAAATTAGGCATTTATTCAAGTGAAAACAAAAAGTTGTGTTACATAATAATAAACTTGGTTAATATTCTTGCAAACTACTTTCTGTACTGAGGTTATATATCCTGTTAAAGTAGTTTTTTTATTTGTAATAATAAATAGTAAATTGAACTAAGTCATTTAATTAGTTTACTTTGAATATTGGTATACTAAGTATATTTCATACTGTAATCAATGAAATATGCCATTGTGTCAAAATTCATTATTTCAACATTAACTATATTATCATCAGTACGTCACTCTGAGAAGGTATACATGACAAACAATGAGATATACGCAATCCAGTCAGAATTCAATATTTCTGTATTAACTATGTTATCATCAGGTTAGATATTAAATATTCCATACACACTTCTCGAAGGTGTTACAAATAAGCGTGCTTTTGTTTGTAATACCGTATATTTCGGTGTATAAGTCGCACCTTCAATACGCAAATTTGGTCGCAAAATTCGGTGTGCGTCTTATACATCGACGATATAAAATTCGTAAGGCCGAAAATGTAAACTCTCCACACAGACAGATAGCCTACGCACGCGGACGACCGTA
>JAOTQE010059215.1:0-19033 GCA_025631205.1 Nesometra sesokonis | reverse complement strand
TTAAACTTCAATTTTGATTTATATTTTATTTGTATATATAATGAGAGATTGCAATAAAAATTCTTCGTAATTCGTAACTAAAACATATAAGGAAGATAATTTTTTTGGGTGAACCTGCCCTTTAAAAAGGTAGATTAATCTAGAGATCAGCAGCAGCAGACAAAAGGGTAAATCAGTCTGTAAGTCTTAGTTTTAAATGATGGAACAGAGAAAAGATTTTGAGAAGAAGAGTGAAGTTGATGAGATGGACGATAACAAGGAGCAAGTTAAGCAAGGTATTGGATGAAATTTAGGTAGACTGCTTAAAAGAGTTTGCGGTAGTCGAATGGTTAGGACATTCATGTGTTACGCCGATGAACCGGGTTCAGTTCCCAGCGAGGATGGCTCACAGTTCACTCAGCTGTGAATGAGTACCTGGTTGAAATATACCAGGGAAGGTTAAAAAGGTGGCATGGAAAGAAACTGGCCACCCTACCACACAATGCCGAGGCTTAGTACAATGAGCTCCTAACAGCTCATTCCCCTACGTTCAGTATTGAATATGGGACTACCTTTGCTTTAAAAGTTTTGACAATGCATTTGTCAACAGGGAAATTACTGGGTGACATGAACCACTTTTTCCTAGTGAATAAAAGTAATAATTCTTATATATATATTTGCTTGATGGCTACTTCCAGAGTTTATAACAAGCACTAACAATAATAATTGATTATTTATTCTTTTAGTCGTAAAAAAATTCAAATTCAGCTTTTAATATTTTAAGGAAATCTTCTCAGACGTGCATAGAAATTGGTAAATCACTGGAACTGAAGTTCTCAACAATATAACCAAATTAACGAAGAAAACAACGCATATTAGAAAAATAATTATATACATGTTTCAGATTGAATTAATTCATCTTGGTTACTTGCAAAAAAAACATGCTAATAAGTATTAAAATTGCAACCTATCTTATTACATAAAAAGACAATCAACTGACTTAGCATTATGATTATATGTAAAGTGGAAATTGCTGTTTGTAGCACCTAAATCGAGAGCTTAAAGTTTAGATGATGTACTTGTTTATTCAATTTAGGACTATTCCACTTTATGTGCAGTTATTCTTTGATTTATAATTTTCTAGTTGTTTGAAGTGCCTGAAGGTGCCACTGGTCTCATTCAGCCTAAGCATAATCTAGACCCTCCCCATTTTGATGGAGTGCAGTCACTAGCAGTCAGTGGCTCCTGTCTATTCAGTGGATCAAGGGATACATGCATTAAGAAGTGGGACCTCGAGAAGCAAATACTACAAAAGGTTTGCAAACAATAATGATATAATAATAATATGTAACATTTATATAGTGCTTGTTGCCAAGGCTTCTAAGTGCTTCACAATTATTACCCCCATTCATTGGGACAAACACCTATGGAATACAATCCATTCCATAATGTTGCAGCCGTAATCAACATATATGGCATTTGTACCTCCCAGGTACCCACTTATACTCCTGGGTGGAGAGAGGCAACGTGGATAAAGTGTCTTGCCTAGGAACACAAACAGTCGACCAGAGTGAGCCTCGAACCACCCACCTCGTGATTGGAAGCCTGGAACGCCACAATGCTGTATTACTTCTGATATTGTTTATTAAATTCTTTCTTTCATTCTAGGCACGTAGCCTACGACAATTGATCGAATGTATAGATGCATCTAGCCATTTACATAATTGCAAATAAAAAAGTTACAGTTGTAAGAATCATACATATATTTAAATATGTCAAAAAACAATAAAAATTGAGGTATTTAGGGGTGGATCCGTGCTTAAGGGGGTGTGCACTATATCCAATCGTGGTCAGCATGTTCCCCATTTTGAAGATTACAAGCAAAAAAAAGGTTACTTGCCCTTTTTTTATGTGGTTTTGGCCGATATTTTAATTTTTTTTAGGTCAATTTTAGGTGGGGGAGGGGGGTGTAGGGGCGCAAAAATATATAGACGATATTAGGAGTGGGAGTATCATATATCTGATGTTTGAATATAAACTGCAAACCAAAGTGAATTTTTTTAATAAAATATCAAATCCTGTTCTTTATAAATTATATTGTAAAGCATTAAAGCATGTGACCAACATTGTCAGACTCCTGAACCAAATGTTTGCAATGAAACTTGGCACATATTTAGAGGCCATTTTAGACTGTTTTAAGCATTATATTCTAGCAATTTCACACGTGATCGTATGTTATATACGCTATAACAAAATCTGAAACAATTACAACAACTAGGTGGTTCGAATCTCATTTTCTAGATTAATAGCAGACACCATACTATATTCTGAACAACATCAATATAGAGGGCGCCATCTTGGCAAACATTCTCCCACAAGCATATCCATTTGGGAACTGCAGTTATGTACCCATCGTAGATGGGTATTATATGCCTAGCAGTTATAATACTATACTAATTTAATAAATTAATATATACGGTGCCATCCATCTTGGCAAGCATTCTCCCACAATCATATCAGTGTTGAAACTGCAGTTCTACACCTGTTGTAGATTGGTATTATGGAGTTTTCGTTTTGCACGACAGATCGTTCTGCGATGGTTAACAATTGTCTAGCGTACGGCAGTGTCCGTTCTCAGAAATATGTGTTTAGTTTTTCAAGACGGCGACGAACTTACGAATTTTATTGTGGCCAAGCTTTACATGATGGCAAGTAGTAGGCCTAAAGAGATATTTAATTGTGACAAAACTGAATTTACTCTTCAATTTACTCGTCAATAAATGTACCAATTGGGATTTTACATAACTTTGACTGCAACAATGAACAATTTCGATCCCGATGATTAAAAAAACAAAACAGCAAACACCATCCTACTGTGGGATGCCTAAGAAGGCTTAGCCAAGGCCTAGGCATAGTAGCTTAGCCTCAACTAACACTCTACACACTCTTGAGTGTCTTGTAAAGGTAGATCCCATTCACTCTTGTCTAACAACTTGAATTGAACTTAGTTTTGACCAGTTTAGTCTAGTTCACGCTAGGCCATGGGTTTCAAAAGGCTTGATTCGTTTTCGGGAGGACGATAAAACATCACGAAAACTGTCGTAGATTTTTCATGGCTGACATACAGGGAGATTTGGATATGCGCAGTTAGGTCCATAGTCAGTTTTTCCGTCGCAGAATGATCCGTTGCGCAAAACGAAAGCACCATATTATGCCTAGCAGTAATAGTACTATACTGGTTTAATAATATTGTTTTTAATAGTCTGTTCATGCAGCACACAAAGACTGGATATGTGCCCTAGACTTCCTTCCAGGAAAAGATTGCCTACTAAGTGGCTGTAGAGGAGGCCAGCTGAAGCTGTGGAACATTAATGATTGTTCTCAGATTGGTGAGATGAAGGCACACAACAGCCCCATCAACAGCATAGCAACCAATTCCACTCATGTGTTTACCGCATCTAGGTAGGTATTATGGGTAATTATCAGTTAATATATTAGCCCTAAAATAATAATTTTTGTGTTACCCAAAAACAGAAAATTGTTTACAATTTTCAATCAGTTGGTTAGATTATTTTTTTAGTGCCTTTTACTGCATTTTCAGTAATTTTCTTAATTCCTATAGTCTAGTTTTGGGATAATTTTATGCATTTCTTACAATTTTTCGGATAATATTATGTATCTTTTACAATCTTTGGAATAATTTTATAAATTTAGGCAAATTTCATGAGGTGTGAAAAATAATAAAGAAAATAAATGACAAAGTTTTTGGTCAGTTGGGCTTGGGAAACACAAAGATTTTTTTAGGCCTATAATGAATAATTTTACGTAAGAGAGAATATTTGGGTTTTTCAATTCTTGTTCAAAATTGGAAGTATACTTCCAATTTTGTGGTTATTCACATTGACCACTTAAGAAAAAAGTTTAGAGGTGATTATTTTTAGTTGAATGGGGAGGGTGGATGGGAAAATTTATTGAAACTTGATATAAAGTGTAACTTGTTCTACTAGTGATATGTGTATGGGGAATGATTTTTAAATTGAAAGTGTTCTAACTAATCTCAAAAGCATGTGTGTAACCTACCTGATTGCCGTTTTTTACCTACTGTTTTATTTGTGCTAGCTTTTATTGTAAAAGTTTTAACCCCTTTCGCTTTGTGGCCCCGGTACTGCCAAGCCTAAAAAATGTTGGTGAACAGTATGGGCCTAGTACTACCGAGGCAATTATAACTCATTCTTTAAAAATATTTTCCTATTTTACATGCACCCTCTTTATTTTTTTTCTATCACCTTTGAGATATTTGTAATACAATAAAAAGAATTCTCCTGCACTGTATGCGCCCTCTATATTTTACAGCCATTTAAAAAAAAATTTCATGCTTTTTATGATTTTACCAACAAACATTGATTTGTGTCTATTTTGTTATAAATAATGAAAATTATTCAGTCTTTTGACATTTTTATTCACTGTATGTATCTGCATCATCCAGTGTAAAAAACACATCTAATACGAATTTTTTGGAGGAAAAGTAGCTTTTACAGATTTGAGGAAAAACGGGAAATCCAAAATGGCTGCCAAGTCATATGACATCATGATTATTCAAATTAACAATTTTACCCGCTCCCACCGTAGGCCAACATATAACACAAAAAAAATTTGAAATAATCTATTTTTGTATTTTGCTTGGAATTTATTTCAAAATCAACTATTTTCTATACAAATATGCCCCACACAAAGATACTTCGCAGTGAAAGGGTTAATGAAAGAATTATTGTTTACTGTACTCGTCCATCACCCAACAAAGCAAGTATTTCTTAAAGATGTATTGTCACTTGAAAAATGACAAAAATTAGATTTTGAAAATAACTTGCTTATCTTGAAGAAATACCGGTACATAAGTTATGACGATGACACTAGAAATTAGGTTATTTTAAAATTATGTACCCCCAATATTGCAACGGTATATGCTAAAAATGAGCAAAAACATCAAAAAGGCTGGAAGCCTCTACATTTTTGATAATTTCTGACTGTAAAAATCGTATTAAACAATTTTTAAATGCACTAATTTTTATTCTCTAGTTCTTAACTTTGATGCTACTTTGATATGATCAAGTTAATTTCAAAATTAATGTTGATGATTTTTTGGTCATTTTCAGGTGACAATATATCTTTAAATGGAATGCTTGTTCTTTTGGCCACAATTTAACAATTTCCACAGTTTCGAAATTGCGCTGCATAATATAGAAACCTAATATGGAATTTACATTAAAAAGTGGGCTTTTGAATGTTTTATCAACGATAAGCATACATATAAAGTAATTAGAATCTGTTGTCCCCATACTTATAAACAAAATTTAACCAAGGCCTAGGGCCTAAAATTGGTTCAAAACATGCTTGATTTCCAGAGGCGTAGGGTGGGTGTTGAAATTAGGCTTGGTAGAAGACCTTAAAATATATAGGAAGGCTGGAACCTTTTGAGATGTGTGTCACCCAGCATAACTGATCTTCCATGGCCCATTCAACCAGCAAGTGAAGATAAAATAAATTCATTTAAGATTTACTGTGTTATGTATTCATTATTTATATATTTGATCAGCCATTTATTTCAATATCTCCCCAAATTATCATACCCTGAAATCGTGCATTATATTGTGTACTGTGTTGTTAATCCATTGACTGGTGCTTGATTGTCTTGTTAATTTGCAGTGTGTTCCTGTTTTCTAATTAATTCTTTTTTTCTTTTTTTCCCCTCTTTTGTTTGCATTTTACTAACATAAATCTAAATAATTGCTGTAAACTAACTCTCTAATGTTTATTAATACATTCATTTATTTTAAAATTAATTACTTATTAATCGTAATTAGCAATATAAAAGCATGGAGGATTTTATCATCAAATCGAGTGTCATTGGGTCACTGGCAAACTATCAAAAATTTAAATGAACCATGTTCTTGCGTTTCGTTTTGTAGACATAAAAAAAATTACACAAGTATTTAGTAGAATACGGGTAATAAAGAATAACCAAAGGCCACTAAATAATATTAGAAAAGTAGTTTATACTCTTTCAAAACCGATCACACCTGGGAACATTCATTTTGTTAAGCTCCACACCCTCTCCTCACACAGAGTTATGACCTTGTAAAGATCATGGCTTTCAAAAACATTATGAATCATGATAGGGTTGTTAAAGTCATTAATATCGTAGCAGGAACCCCTAGGCAGTCGTGGATGGTCTGGCACCAACTGTCTTCCAAAAAATCGAGATGGTCCTGCAGTTCCAAGGCCAAATTTAGTTGTGTTACAGTCGTATTGCAGTTGAAAATATGTTAAACTCGTCTTGCAGTAAGTGTGATCCTGGGAGGCTCGGCTAATGGTGTTGCAACAGATTTCAACATGACTTACTGATGATCTGATCTTTCCCCGATTGAGTTCCGTCCTCTTTGCCTTCTAATTGCAATGTTGTGGTCGTTGGTGAGATTGCTTAATAACATTCTTTACCCCATGCTGAGTCCAAAACACGCCAAGATTGCCATGGTCCTTACGAAGTCGTAGCTCTCTAAGGTGGAGGGGCTTTTTATCTTCCAGACAGTTCTGTTTTGAGAGAGCTAAGTTTATTCATCTCTATAGTAGTTAACATGTTTTGTTGGCTTTGAAAAAATGTAGTCTAGTGCAGTGTGAAATTTGGTTTTCCAGAGGTCGGTTTTGGGAGATTTAATAGGCCATTTCACAGTTTTAACTGCGCATGTGCAGATTAAGGTCAAGTCATAAAATGATGCCTGGCAATATTCCCATTCAATAGGCCGTGTGTCGTTTTATGACTTGACCTTAATCATGCACATGCGCAGTTGAAACCATGAAATAGCTTATTGTATTATGCATACTTCAAGAAGCAAGATACATGCCAACATGTTTTTATTCAATATTTCGACATTGGTTTTATCATCAAGCAAGTTTCTAATAATAAATAATTTTAAAAATTGGTTTTGCTACATTATCCAACAAGCTTTAATATGCAAATTTTTTACCAATGCAAAATAATATGACTGGTTTTGCACTTTTTAACATTATTTATTACTGAATTTGATTTTATTCTTGCATGACCTAAATATGACATTGCTATTTTTTTATAGACATCATAGATGATGATATGATGATATCTTATAGATAGCATGTTACTTTACTAACCCTAACATTTAAAATGTATTTATATTTAAAAAGTAAAACTGTACATTGTAAATATATATAGTATGTATGATATATACAGTAAAATTTTATTGTAACTGATATAAATTATAAATTTTATCAATAAAAATTTCAACAATCAAGTGCATATCAGCATTATATTTTAACAAAAACATTTTCTAAAAAAAATATTCAAAAAACAGCAAAATTAAAAGCCGTGCTATTCTGATAAAAAAAAGTATGTTGTAAAAACATAATTGTCATTCACCATCCACAAGTATTACTTGTTGATATGCTATGCCCATAGTCACCTCTAAAACTAACTCCTTCCTAACATTTAATCACCCAGTTTAGTTGACTTTTTTGTAGCACTATGATCTTAAATAAGATCCATTTTTAACAAAAAGAATTAGGTTTTTTCATTGTTTTTTTTTTAAATTAAAGTTTCAAAACATTTCAATTTGTTTACGTTTGAAGTTGCAAAAGGCATTATATAACTATTTGGTTTGAATGAAAGTAGTTGAAACTCTATTTTAGGACCATTCCCACTTTCTTTCTTTTCTGAGAAATGAATGGTCATCTACCTATTCTTAACCATTGTACATTTATAGACTTGGTTGTAGCTGTCAGCTACAACCAAGTAGGTTGGTAATCACTGTGCTGTTTGTGAACCTTCGGACTCCCTGGTCTCTGGTTTAAATTGATAGCCGCTCTATTTGTTTCAATTGGAGGGTGTAATTAAAATACCACAGAACCACTTTTTTGTATTCCGAATGGCAACCCTTAAATAATGTTTCAACTGCACAATTCAAATATATTAGACTAGCAAAGGTAACACGTTCAAAACTAATTTTATTTATATCACGGGTTGTTTTCTAACATAACGCTGGGTTTTTGTTTTGTTTTTATTTGCTTTAAACAAATATCTAGTGATCAGACCATCAGCGTGTGGCGCCCTCGTGGAAATTTGGATATCGATTCATCAGAAAGCGGCGAGGACCATTTATCATCCAGCAGCTGAAGGGCTTTGAGAGATTTTTGTTTGTTTTCATCTGCCAGGTTTTTTTTCGCACATTGCAATAAAATGATTAAAGTAAAAAAAGAATAAATATAACATTGAAGAATATAATTTGTACAAATTGGAAATTGAAATATGTACTTTACTGTTGTTTATAATGTTTACATGATTATATTTCATGATAAAAATGCAATTAAGAATATACTGTGTACGAATATAGCGATAGGAATAGATTATGTCTATTAAAATTGGAATTTGAATTTCTCCCAATTTATTGTATGGGAATTTATAGACCAAAGACCGAATGAATTTTATTGGCAATATTATTATTATTATTACACAAAATATGGTATATTATAAAACTAAAATAACTGCATAAAAAAGAAAAAAAATAAACAGGGTTGACACAGAGTAGCAAGGAACAGAATAAGATTGTTTTGATATCATGATTTCAAGATATTAACAGTAAGAACATGAAATTGCATTTATCATAATTACAGTAACAATGTTTAAAAGCATATCTACTGCTAACATTGAATTTTTTTTCTAATTGGTCTAAGTGTGCTAACTAAAAAAGTATTTGAATAATTTACTTTGGTCAACAACCAAATTAACTAAAAGAGGTTTAGACTTGGCTGTAAACTGTATTCAGCTTAAAATTGGACAAATGAATTTGTTCATTTAAATTTGTTACTTCATTTTTTAAATTTTATAATCGACTTTCTCATTTACACACCTCTTGGTCTTCACGGCTTTGTAAAACTAATAGAATTGTAGAACATACATTTGTATTGCATAATTGCAATACAAATTGTATGGGAAATTACCACAATGAAAGCAGTATTAATAATAATAATAATAATAATAATAAACAGTGCTTCTCTTTGACAGAATTTTTTCGTTTAGTTGTAATAAAACATCGCAAACATTACTTTTTTACACTACATAGTTAAAAATTATACTATACAAATTAAAAAAGAAATGTAGAATATATTAATTATATGCACAATTAAAATACGCAATAGGCTTAATTTTGAATTAGCATTTCTTTTATGATACCTTTAAATGAAAATTGTTACAAAGAAGGTTTGTAAATGAGAAAGTCGTTAGAAATACATTTAGTTTATAAATAATATTATTTGTAAAATTTATACCATAATTATTAAAGTGACTGCCAAAACTTATTTTGTTGGCCCTATGTGGATTGTCAAGCAAAATGGGGAGCTTTATTATTTGAATGTATATTTATAAATTATAGCATAATTTCCCCTCAACAATTGAGGGCAATATTATTATTATTATAATAAAACAAGGTTGTTGACATACACAAGTGAGCATTTCACCAACCGTACTGTAGCTGGCAGTATATAGTGTCATCTGACACCATTAATGAGTTAATTTTTCTCTAGCAGTGAACATATTCTCTTCAACATACATTGATTTAAAAACACAATTTGAAATGCTCACCTAACATGGGCATTTGACTAAATGCTATATTGTAATGACAATTTTAATGTTTATAATATGGAATGAGATATGCAGATATTGCTAAAATAAATAATTAAGAAAAATATAATTAAGAAATTTGATACCTATGTTGATTATTCAGGACATTGCACATGTAGAGTATATGGGACAATTTAAAGTAACACTTTTTTGTACTGAATATTTATCTTTTTTGTTGCATTGTTACTTTACTCTTTTCAAGTAATTTATATTGTTTTAGGAAAAAATGTTAATTTTGTTTTATGCCTGGAGAAGCCTAGCTTCTGAACTAGGCAGGGTGTGTTTTGAGTTCCATTTTTGTGTGTTTCTTTAAATTGAAATATTAGGATTAAATCTGAGATATTCATTCGGGGCAATAGTGATTATAAGCAACTTAATTTTGTATATATTGTAGTTATTTACAAACTAAGAAAAAGAACAATGTATGAGATGAAAGAATTTGAATATTTATTTGTTATTTCAGGAAATTTTCTGAAGTGTTATGTTATTTTTTCCACCACTATGAATACCTCAGTTTATTTCTTTGGGAAAAGAAGTTACTTTCATACATATTTCTAGGGAGATGTGCATGCAATTGAAATTAATTGGCTAAGCATGTTTTGTTAATAAAAATGCAAGCTACAAATTTGTTTGTCTCTTTTATATTGTATTGTCTCGCCACAAAAGCATTATATTACATAGCTTATATAAATACTGTAGGAGCAGTTGGCGCAGCGGTTGCGGTTCAGAATCCCAATTGAGAGGTCGGTGGTTCGAGACTCACTCACGACAGTTGCTTGTGCACCTGAGCAACGCACCTTACTCATATTGCTTCAGTCTACCCAACTGTATGATGGGGGGCCGGCAAATTGCTGGGAAATAACCTGCGATGGACTAGCGTCCCATCCAGTGGAAGTATCATATTCTCATCCGCTTCACGCTACAGAAACTGGAAATAAGCTCTAGCCCTATGAGCCTTCAGGCTTGAACAATGAATATACTTTTTATATAAATACTAGTACATAATTGGTCAAAATGGCATCACATGATTAGTGCTGCGAGGATCAGAAACCTTATATTTTTCTAGTGAAATATAACTTTGAAAGGTGACCGATCTCTGGTGTCACTGGATATTACACCGATTGCACCTCCTTGTAGAATAGCACCGAGGAGCTCCATACATTTCTCCGTTCATTCTATAACTAGGTAAGGAATTTTGGGCTATTTCTGTATAGATTACCACTGTTTTGGGGGTCATTTTTACCATAATTTTGCTCTGTTAACTCATGTGTGGGGAAAAACTATTAGAATGACTGTCTATGCATCGGAATTTTGCTAATTTGTGAGAAAAATTATTTATGTGCGAGAAGTCCAAAATAAGCTCCAATGCATGAGACTAGCGCATAATGCATGAAAGTTGGAAGGTATACCTTGGGAACTATAATTTATTCTCGGGACTATTTATTTTCCCTCGGTGCTATTCACTTTGGGAAAATATAATCCCTTTAGAAAAATACAATTCCCTTTGCGATTTTAAATGTTACTTATTACATCTCTAAGCAGGCAATATCTGTATTATAATAATATAGTTGTCAGGTCAGGTACATGAAGCTGTACTTTTTTTATCTTGTACGAGAATTGCGAATGAAGAAGATTAAGCTGCCTGATTGGTGGTTGTCTGTCATATGATCCCACCCAATTCAGTTAGGCATGCATGAAATTTAGGTAACCACACCTCTAGGTGTGTAGTCAATAGTGCGAAATTGAGCCACAATGAATGTGCTATTAGAGCGCTATATAAAAGCCTCCATATTATTATTACTAGTCGAATTACCCCTCCCGTAACCTTGACCTTTGACCCTGCGACCCATCATCAGCAATTCTGGTGTGAATCTACTTGCTTCCAAGTTTGGCCAAGATGGCACCAACTAGTAGCAAAACAGTTATTTGACCTTTGACCCCAGTGACCTTGACCTTTCCAAAATGAACCCCTCAAGGTCAATTTTGCAGTGAACCTGCATCCATCCACCAAATTTGATGGCGTTCGGATCAAGGACCTGGGAGGAGTAGAGGAACAGACAGACGGGCAAACGTTGCTCAAATTATAGTACAATTATCATAATCTAATTATTCTCAATGGTGCAGCAGATATAATTGCCAATATATGTTTTTTTGTACATTCCACTTACCCACTTATAGTTCTGGTATTTGTTACTGCAAAATACAATGTTAAAGGTCAAACAGTAACAAAACTTTCAGCCAATCAGAAAACAGATACTGTATTGGAGACTCCCATTGCAGACAACAGCAGCAGCAAATCACCTCTGCAAGGCCTTGCTAATTCACAGGAAAGTACAGTAGGTAAATTTTATTTATTAAGCATTTAATATTTAATTTAAAAAATAATGAGGACTTTTTAGGGCCTCCTTAGAATATTTGATTATATATTATCAAAACAAATCTAATAGCTGTTCTTAGCTAATGCACCAGTGATGTTTTAAGCTATTAGCTTAGCCTGACTAAACACCTGCACTACACTAGCCTAGGCCCTAGTCTGGCTAAGCAACCACATTAGCCTGGCTAGGCCTAACTTAGTGCACACCCAAATATATGTGTGTATATATTTTTTATTTTGTGACACATCCAACAGCGACTTTTCTCGCCACTTACAGGATGAGATCTACACCATGTTTTCTAAACCAAGTCCTATTATGAGGCTTAGGGAGTGGCGTTATGTTGTGGGAACCAACCTACTGTAGCGTTAAGCAAGGTTCGAACCCAGGACCTTGGGATTGGAAGGCAAGGCTAACCACCAAGCTACAGCATAAAAACATAATAATAATAATAAATTTTCCTGGGACCTTAAAATATTAATTTTTTTTTATAAACAGCAGCTCACCTATTATCCTGGTTAAGCAACCACACTACGCTTACTGACTGAGCCTAAGGTTGTTTATTCACATAAAACATGAGTTTCAGTAAAGTGTCCTGGACCACCTTAGAATGTTATGTTCAACAGTTCACATATTATAAACAAAAAGGCCTATATCAGATGAATACCTGTCAAAAAATAAGATTGTCGGAAAATTGAAAATTTTATTTTTTTTAATGAATTATAAAACTACACATTATTATCTTTAACATGCAAAAAAAATCATTTTCATACAATTTTTTCTTGCGAAGTTATGAACAATTGAATATTTAAAATGTAATATTTGAGAAACGTTGACTAAGCAAGGTTATTTTAAATTGCCTTTTATAAACATTTTTGATCATATATCTAAAAATTGTTAAGGTATTATGCAAGTTGAATATGAATTGTATATTTTTGAAATAAAATAAAATTTGAAAAAAATTGAACCATTTTTAAATTTCTGCCTAATGTGGTAAACTATCATTTGGTTTGGCTCTGCCACATTTGTTGATGTACAGTTTTGTACCATAAAATTATATTTCCTGGATAGGTTTAAACATTAATTTTTTTATTTTTGTTTTAACTTGCAACGAAAACTACAAACATCCAAACATTTCTTTTTTAAACATTGCTATTACTATTTAATCCAAATCTAAAGAATTAACATAAAATATGTGTAACATATGTAAATAATTTGTATAACAAAAGAATGTTAAAAATACAATAATTGTAAAACAGTTATTATTTAACTTGCATGTTTGTGACGAAGGCTGAGAAATAAAAATAGTAGGAGTCTACATGGGACTGCAATTCTACAGTGTTAAGTTCACCATCTAGCCGTAAATAATAAATCTATGGTTATTTCTGATATAGTTGCATGTACAGGGGTGTATCCAGGAATTGGAGAAGGGGAGCTCAAACCTGGTCAAATATTGAAAAGCAAAAAGACCCTTGTATCACCTATTTTACACTTTCAATGGCTGAATACTGTATTTAACTTTTATGGTTCTTTTCATTTGACATTCATATTTTCATATGAAGAATACAGTGAAAACAATGACTTCAAGCACAGCACGGTAGTTGACAACTTTAAAACATTTAGTAACAGTTATTATATACTTCACTTTAAGAATCTTGTAATCTGAATGGATAATGAGACAGGGTTTTATGAAGTGAAACTATGGCCTAACCACCAATTGTTTATGCACGATCAATGCACTGTGCATGTACCTATCGATGATAGCAATTTGTTTTGATTTTACTCCCGGGAGAAACTACAGATACAAAAAGACAAAGATGGCAAAAAACGTGAGGTTTAAGCATCTCAATGATGATCAACTTCAAGATTTTATTGAGGCTGCGGACAGCAAAGACAAAAAACTTTGTGAAGTATGCCATTACAATCTAGGCCTAGCCTAGGCCCTAGGTTAGGCCTAAGAAGGCTAGGCTAGTTTACCTAGCCTTCTTAGGCCTAGCCTAGCCTAGGTAGGATCGTAATGGTAAGTCAACTTTGTTCAGTATTTAAAAGTAATATAGACTGCTTTAAGATTGGGTTATAGTTGAAATTATAGTCCCACTGTGCTATGAAAATGCTGCTTGAATAAGTAAGGAATCTTCTTCTTTAAAACATAATTTTTGCATAATAATTTATCATGTTGACTTTTAAATTTGTTGTCCATTTAATCATAGAATTACTGCATCAACCCAAAATCTTCAAACTGCATACTGAGCTACTTTTTCCTCCTGAAATAAAATATAAATGTATGTATTAAACCTATATAGTACCACCATAGGTGCAAGATATACAGTAATCTAAAATAGTATGACATCATTGTAAATCCAACAAGCTTATCAGACCTCCTTACAGTATGTATGCTAATAATAATAATCTTGGGAAAGAAGGCTAATGCACAAGAGACAAATCAAAGAAATCGACAACCAGATGAAATTCTTCCAACATTTCATAATAATTTCTTCTCATATTTCAAGTGATCAGACCAGCTAAATACATACTTTTAACATGGACTTCAACTGGGAGAGAGCGCCCTCATACTGATGTTCAAGCGATGTCAGGTGTTGACGTCTTACTCTGTGTTTCTGAATGTCATCTTTCCCAACGTTTGACAGCATACTCTTGAACTTTGTAACCTTAAAGTCAATTTAAAATTTCAGTTTATTTTCAATACAATACAACTTGAGTAAAATGTATATAATATGCAAGTATAGATAAAATTGCACACTAAGACAATACTATAATACATTCAATCATGGGGTAGAGTTAGATAATTCATTTTTTGCACACCCGGAATGGCCTGTGAAGATTACAAGTTATGAATATAGCACATTTTCGGATAGAACCACAATGATGGTTTTTAATCGAGGTTTAATACAAGTAAAATTCAAGGAGATTCCAGATCATATTTCCTAAATTTCAAGGACACTTAATAAGTGTTCTCAGCATGTCAACGTAAAAATACAAAAACATCTTGAAGTTTAATTAAAACCATTGTCAAAAATTTGCTTAATGAGTTTTACTTATTAATAAAATACCACCGTTTTATCCAAGCTATGCTGGGCGAAAATAAAACAATAATAGACACGTGTAACAAAGCACACATCAGGGTGGTCCAGCATCCAGCAAAAGAGGGATTTCCCACTTTCCCAGACCTGAGTGGTCATGGTTTCTGTTTTTTAACAAGCAAAAAAAGGTCATGTGCTCTAGTTTGCATGCTTTTTAGTTTATACCTGGCCCATATGTATGTCTATAATTTATTGTTGGGTTCACTTTTAGAGCCGGCATACCTAATATACTGTAAGGGTGACGGCGCGCAACTAGGTTTTGCCGATAATAGGGGGAGTGCGCTGGATTCGCCCCCACCTCAACTATATCGATCCCCAGCACATCATACACTACCTCAGACTTCTGCACTAGGGAGAATGCTATACCGCCTCTGCCAGCACGAGCAGTTCTGCCAACACGATGAATATAGGTTTTGATGAAGGGAGGTACATCATATGAGATAACACAGCGTACATTCTTAACGTCCATACCACGTGCCATTGCATCCGATGAGATCAAGCTGTGTTAAAAACGAAACATTTAATTACCATGTAAATAGAACCTATTAAAATAAAACAGCAACAGGTTTCACTTTAAACCAGGTAACTTGAGCACTAGTGAGGTGAATATTTACTAACATAGTGTAAGCTATCGCAAACTTCAGTTTCTGAGAGACAAAACTCTATTTATACTAAGGGTCCCAAGTCTTGCTAATGGTGAGCAGTATGCTTAGAGCTGTCACTGAGGAAGGCCTTCATGAAGGGAGGCTGAAACTATCAGTCAAGTAAGTTCCAAATTTAATATTTCGACAAAAATTGTCATCATCAGGAATTCCTGATGATAACACAATTTATGTCGAAATATTGAATCCTGTCACGATGCCGTGTATCTCACTGCTAGGAGTATACATTATACTTTCCTACCAGAGCGAAATTCCAGAATAAAATGTTAGTTTTCAGGAGAGTTCAGGAGATGAACAAGAAATCCTGGCGACTCCAGGGCAATCCTGAAGTCTTGGGATCTCTGGTAAAAATTTGACTTACATCTGGATTTTACCTGCCTTGAACCTTTTCAAGATTTCAGCTCTTTTTTTCTTTGATAATAGAGATGAGAATTCTTCAACATTGATTCCACCTATTGCCTTCAGGAGCAGGTACAACCTGTAGAAACATTCAACATAGTCTAGTCATTTTACTTTTTATTGCTGTTTTAAGGAGTAATAAATTTCTATTCATTGTTGTAGGGCACTTGATTGTTTTAAATTTTATAGTCCTGAGAGAGAATTGAATTTACTCATAGATGACAAGTCTGAAGCTCTACCGATTCAGCTATAGATTGTTTTAAGAGAAGTAATAATATCAGAGTAATAAAAATCAACAGTGGGGTGGTTGAAAGCGTTATAAAAAATGTTATAGTCAGAACATGAAAACTATTTCTTCCATGTCAGAAAGTGAATCCTTGCTTAATTTAACTCTCTGATTACAAGTTTGTATGCAACATTGGTTGTTTTTACAATAAGAATGTTGTACGCTATCCAGAAAAAAAAGAAATATTGTCTCTTAGGCTGGTATTCTCGAAAGAGGACTAACTTTAGTCCACGACGAGATACAGATTTAATCCAGGCCTAACTAAAAATGCATACCTGCTAACCCTACCGATTTTGGCAGTATGCTACTGCTTTTTCGACCTTCCTACCACCTACCGCTTTTGCATAGAAATCCATCTGCTTTTTAAAATTTAATAGCAAAATTAAAAAGTACACAAGTGGAACTGTGAAATCCACCAAAAAACACAAAACTGCGTATGGAATTGGCACTAAAATAAGAATTTTTAGCCTAAATTCCCCAAATAACGCGAATCGGGGTGAAATGACCTTTTGCTCATCAAAGTAAATTGCAGTAAGAAAAGAGCACTGGTCCAATATTCAACCAACTTGCCGACGACGAGACGGCCTACCGCTATCGAGGATACAATTGTTGGCAGGTATAAAAATTGTATTCTCAAAGGTGACCAATTTTAGTCCAAACCTAAACACCTAAAGCATTGTAAATTTCATCTGTTGAGGGGGCAGGTTTATGAATAGTCCAGGATCAACTACTGCTGTTCTAAGTGGACTAACTTTCGAGAATACCAGCCTTTGTAAACTGTCCAAACCCCACTGAAAATAAGTTCACTTCGGACTTTCATGAGTTCTTCCTGATGTCTCAGAAAACTAAATAACTCTAACCATCCAAATAATAAATGTACCTACTGTATTAGAATATACCATGGAATTATAAGCCAATGAGTCTTATCCAAAACCTACCTATGAGTTTCTTCGACAGTGTTTGTGAAGCACAGGACATAGCTGAAACACAGGTTGACTATCAAGTGAAGTACCATAAGAGGCTTCTCACCTGCTGTACAGTTTATCATATATTCCTTTAAAATTAAATAAAAGTAAATTTATTAATAAAATAAATAATAAAAACTTTTCAGCTGGACTTACGTGTTTTATTGTGGCAACGTTTCACATCTTATCCAAGACGTTTCTTCATTCCGACTGATGTTATCCTCAATATATTGAACTGTGACCGGATGTTACGTCACAACTTGGCGAGGGCTTACAACCCGGTAAACGCCAAAATTCCAAAGAGACTCTGATTTTCTCCCTGTGACCCTAACATCCGGTCACAGGTCAACCTATTGACGATAACATCAGTCGGCCTGAAGAAACGTCTTGGATAAGACGTGAAACATTGCCACAATAAAACACGTAAATCAAGATGAAAATTTTTTATTATTTATTTTATCATCAACTACCTAGATGAATGATAACTTACACAAACAAGTAAATTTATTAATTTAATTCAATATATCACTCCGTCTTGCAGACTCAACCAAGAGTTTACAATGCATTGCTAGACCTACCTTCACCTTCCGATGCCTGCTAGTTTGATATAAATCTTACTGGGATGGAAGACTGGGATTATTGACACTTAGCTCTAGTGACGATGGTGTTTGCTACACTTTTATTTACTTTTGGGTCCTTTAACATTTCTTTTTTTAGGGAAATTGAACAATTACATATGCATTTTTTGGCCAAATTTGACTACTCTCCCACACTTCTTGCTACTTGTACTTTCAACTTGAACCCCCCAGCCCTTGTACATACTTATTTTTTCTCAATCAGTAAGACAATTTTTAGGTAACCTGCATGCAATATGCATCCTGGACCACCCTCTCCCACTCCTGTATGCATTTTAACACACCATCCCCCCATCCTGTGCATATGTAATTTTTGAATGTCCATTACAGTTTCATATTCAAAGCTTAGAGGTTTTAAAGACAAGCAATCTGAAATATTGTTGTAAGAAAAAGCTCAAAATTCCATTGCATCAACTTACTGTTAACTCCACTGGAGTTGTGTATTTTCCTACAAACTCTCCTTTATTGTCATGGTCCATGCTTGTTCCCTCATGATCTTTGGCCTTTATTACAGAGGTCAACAGTTCAGGTTGGAAGAGGTTGAGCTGGGTTAACTTCTCTGGATTTTGTGATAAAGTTGCGGAAAACAATAGTTTCTGAAGCTGAAGTATGAAGTGAAGAGAAATTAAAAACAACTAATAATATTAGAAAACTGCGGTTTAATTAAAATTTATGTTGTTATTAAACAATATATCAGATAATATGTTATTTTGAGTAAAACAAGAATATGTGTATAAACTTACTGGTGGAAACTTGGTTGGTACACTGAAATGAGAAAAATATAAAATTTATCAATATTACACTACTTTCAATTAAATATGTATTGTCACTTGAAAAATGACAAAAATTATATATTGAAAATAACTTGCTTATCTTGAAGAAATACATAAGTTATGATGATGACACTAGAAATTAGGTTATTTTAAAATGA